>PVJO010013873.1:0-50298 GCA_004026905.1 Hystrix cristata
AGTGGTTCATGCTCCACAAATTTCATTTGAAGCAGCTCATTACCAAGGAAGATATGCTGAAGGCTCTTGGCCAGAAGTACAGAGATGAATACACTGAGATTTTCAAGAGTGCCTCTGAGCACCTGGAGGCTGTCTTTGCAGTGGAAGTCAGAGAAGTCGAATCGTCCCGTCCCTCCTACAACCTTATCAGCAAGCTGAAGCTCCCCAACAACGGGAGGATTCGCCCTGGCAGGGGCTACCCTAAGTCTGGTCTCCTGATGAAAGTGCTGGGTATGATCTTTATGAAGGGCAACTGTGTTCCTGAGGAAGACATCTGGAAATTCCTGAAGAGGATGGAAATATATCCTGGGAAGAAGCACACCATGTTTGGGGATCCCAAGAAGCTCCTCACCCAAGATTTCGTGAGGCTGAAGTACCTGGTGTACCGGCAGGTGCCTGGCAGCGATCCTCCACGCCAGGAATTCCTGTGGGGTCCCCAGGCCCATGCCGAGATCAGCAAGGAGAAAATTCTGCAGTTTTTGTCCAAGATCAATAACATTTTTCCCTCACTTCTTATGTCTTTATGAAGACACCACAAAAGACGAGGTAGTAAGTGGCCATGCCACGCCTGGCTCAGCTGCCGATCCTAGTGCAGCTGCCCAGGCCACATGTTGCGCTGCTTCTCTCCCCGATCTTGCTGACCGAGGCTTCTGATCACCTAGTTAAGAAAATGGGATATTACTCTAGGGAAGTTTTGGAAAATGTTAACGATTCCCACAGTAGGTGTGATGCAATGGAAAAAAATTTTATAACATGTTCACTTTTTGCTTTTCTAGTTGTTTTTGGTCTTTGGTTTTGTGACATTAAATGTTTTAAACTGTTTATTGACGCATTCATGGAAGTTGCAATTACATCTTTATCAATTAGCCTTCCTGTTTCTTGGCTGTAGTTTAGCAAATATTGATTGTATGCTCTTTCGCAGGGTTCATGGTATTACCTAGATACTCACATAATGAATAGTCACCGTCTGCTATTGGAATTTTTTGAGCTTGTGTTCTGAAATCTAGGAAATTTGTCAACCTACATTTTTGACTTTTATGTAATGTAAAAAGAATGAATATGATGAAGGTGTCCTTGGAACAATTACACAGAATTTTACTAAAAATCAGTGTGGGACTTTTCGGGAGTGCTAGTTTCTGATGGGACATAAATTTTTGTTAACTTTTGTGGTGGGCTAATGGAAGTGGTGGTCTAATGCCGTCCCATATTCTGAGTCAGGATTGTGATGCAAAATCTTTTAAATCTACTCGGTCTACTATGAGAAAACACTGTAGAATGTGGAACTTAAATACAGATTTGTTTCTCACACTTCCAGTTTAGAAAATAGGATATTTCTATAGCAAAGTTTCTTAAAAATGTTAAAGAATCCCAGGGCAGGTGGAGTAATACGGTGGAGGAAAAAATTGAAACACGATCGGTTCTTGATTTTTCCTATTGCTTTTAGTTAATTTTGAAAATAACTGAATGTTTTACATGTCTTTTGGTTTGTTCTAAGAAATAGAAATTAAATTTTTAAAAATCATCTTTTATGTTTCTTGACTCTGATTTAGCACACATTAATGGAACACATGCTATTTGGCAGAATGTATGCTAGCACCAGGATGCTCAAGTAAAGAAGACTTAGCCTCTGGTTTTAGAATTTTTGAGACACGAGCTGCATTGAGACTAGTAGGTCATCGACTACCCTCTTGGACTTTTAAGTAAGGTACAGACCACAACATGGAGACCCACACTATTGTAAAACCGTCTAAATCTAATTATGTCCCCAAAGCTTCACCTTCAGATGCTACCGCCTTGGGGAATAAGGCTTCTATTATGATTTGGGTGGAGTTGGCAGAGAAGCAGAAACATTCAGTAAACTATGGAAAAGTGATGGGACAAGTTCTCTTTTTTTTGTGGCTTCACATAAGAGTAGAGAATTGTGACAGTGAGAGAGGGAGAGAGTAAATGGGAGGGGTAGAGGGGAAGGGGAGGAGGAGATGGGGTAAGAGAAGGGGAGGGTGGAGGGAGGAAGAGAGAGTGGGGGGAGGGGAAGGGAGGAGGGAGGGATGAGGAGAAGGAGAGAGAGGAGGAGGAGTAGAGAGAAACAGAGACAGAGAGACACAGCGAGGCAGAGAACTCTGGTTTCTCCCATTATAGGGATACAAATTCCAACTCAGGGACCCCATTCTCATAAACTCATCTAATTATTTCCCCAAAGCTCGCCTCCAAATACCATCAAATGCATCTCAGGTCTTTAGCATACAGATCTGGAAAGGGGTGGCAGAAGGGCAGAGGCATTCAGTATATTATGGAAAATTGCTGGGAATTGTTCTTTTAGGATTGTGGGGAAACGAGACAAATTTCCACCTCGGCAGTAATGGTAGAGGTTTTGACTCAGTTTCCTGTGCTGCTGAACAAAGTCTGCAAACCATATTTTCTATGCCAATTTTCTCCAAGGAGTGTCTGAGAAATGGGAGCAACAATCCTTTGAGGTAAGATACGCAGAAGTGAGAAGCTTGGCACTTTTTGTTCGTTTGCTTTGTACCACTGGAGATGGGATCCAGGGCCTTACCCAGGCTACACATTGGCACATTTACCTTGAAAGGGAAGAGCTAGATCTCATTGCTTAAAGAAAGCCTTTTAGCAAGATTACCTTGAATGTAATTTGGCAAACTTTAAATGAGGGCAAATCTTTTGAAAGGTATAACGAATGTAAATAGAGATGGTTTGGATGGAAAGACACCTGGGAGGGATCTTAGAACTTCTGCCTTGACATCAATTCTAGGAAGATGATTTCATCTGTGGCATAAAATCTTATACTTAAAATGTGCTCCTGTGGGAACACTTACTGTATTACTTGCTAGGGATTTTTGTTTAATCATTCAATGTCCTTCATATGAGAGCATTCTAACTTATCTGATAGCGCCAAGATTTAAAAAAAAATCCTGATTTGTTGACTAATTTTACCTAGGGTAAAATGATAATATTAATAACTGCCATTTAAAAATGTTGGGCATATATTTAAAAATGTTTTCCAGTCATCTTGCCCTATAGTGTTTATGTAGGTTGCATAGCCCTCCCTACAAGATAGGGTTTATCCAGTTCACATGGCAGATTATGAACTTGCAATCTTCTCAAGTTCACAGGACTGGTTGGTAGCACAGCTGAGACGAGAGCTCGAGGCCCGTTTTGAATATGTCTAGAACCCACACTTTTCCACTACTCCCACCTGACACAGACCTTCTCTCTTTATTCAGTTTTCTTTCTCCCTATCCCAAAGATGGTCTCCATTGGCATAAAAGCACTTGTAGCAACAGTACCAAAATCAGGTGAATAAAGGGAAATAAATATGAAAATAAATAAAAATCTGATGCTTTCACTTGGATTTCGTTTTTCTAGGAAGGACTTGTTGCTCTTAGACCGTGAAAGCCAACATTGCTCAGGATCTGGCCTATTTTCTTTTTTTTTTCTTTCTTTCTTCTTTTTTTTTTTCTGGCCTACTTTCTAAGTCTATCTGTTTCACTCATTTTTGAGACTTCTGCAGTGTCCACACTTTCTCTGGAACCTGACCGACTGGACAGCTCTTCCCTGCATCCTGCTCAGAAGGCTAGAGTCTGCTCTTAGTGGAGCAGACAGCCCCTGTTACAGGGCCCTGATTTAGAAGAGTCCATGCCCTTCACTAGAGATGTACCTCATCTTTGTATCTTTGTTTTTCTTGATACATTAAATATCTCCTTTGCACGCTTCCTCCCTTCCTCCTTCCTTCCTTTTTTCTCTCTTTCCCTCATGTTTCAAATGTTCCTTTCACTAGGTAGTTTAAACAGCTTCTGAGTATGAATTTGTGAATCACTTTAATCTTGAGTATTAAGTTTTTAATTAGACATTTTAGTATTTGTCAAATACATTGGGAAGGTGTCCTTCTTACTTTGTGATCCAGATCAGGGTAAACTGGCATTGGAATAGATGCTTACTTGGAGATATCAGATGACACAGCTGCAAAATTGCTGGGATCAAAAAACAGAAGAGATGAAGGGCAAATATTGCCACCTCTTGTCTTTCCTATTATCTTAATTCTGTTGTTTTATAAGATTAAATGACACATACATGTGATTTTAGTTTAGGTGTTTAGGAGACACTAGTTCTTAATAAATTAGATACTACATTTACTGGGTCATTCAGTCCTTTAATCAGGTTTCTGTTCTTTGGAACACACTGTGCTATAATTCAGGATGCTATAGTTTTGGCCTCTAGGGTCAGTAACTCACAAAGATGGAGGTGAAATACAGTGGAGCAGAAGGACAATTAAAAATAATAAGAGGATTAGGGGTCTAGACTAGTGCAGTACAGTGACAGTTAAGTATAAATTCTCCCAGGCAATTCCTTTGGGAAACTGCAAGTTCAGCAGTGCAACTAATGCTCAAGTTTAGCCAAATTTCTGGGAGATAGAACTATGGCAACGAGAAACAAGGGGCAGCCTTTCAAATGAATAGACTTTTGGAGTTCTCGCCTCCACCATTTTCACTGACTCTACTCCACTGCCCCATTTTTAAGGAGGAACATTATTTTCTGTGATTGTGAAGAGTCTGACAATATATAGTGCATTTTCTTCCACATGTTTGAAATGGGAATGGCCAAAGGCTTGTATGATGCTGGTTTAAAAGTTTTTGCTAAATATCACACTGTACATAATAAGATTTTAACAACAGTGAAAAGAATTTATGGGTGAGTTTTAAATGTATTCTTTCTTGTCTCATTTGATTAACCGTTTAAAAGTAAAAATTGTCTAAGGAACAAATATTTTTTTCACAATAATGTTAAATCACATAGTACCTTTTAAGTATATTTTTGTATATGATCATAATTTTTCTGTGAGTTATTTTTCAGTCAGTTTTAATATTCCCAGATTAGTAAGTCATAATAAATGCATACCTATGTGATTTTCAAAATGTCATACAGAATTGGTAATGGCAGAGAGGGTTTAAATTGTATCCATAATTACATACTCTGTGGAGTGGTAAACTCACTAGTTTCCTTGGAAATCCCTGATACATCCACAATATGACCAAAGACAGTTTATATAAATAAAGTAACCCACCCAAAATGCTACTTGTAAGTAATTACTAGAAAATATTTTTAAATATTCAGTTTAAAATAATAATATATAATTTTATGGCATGTTAGGCTTTTGCATGCATGCTAGATAACAAACCAGCAATGCCCATTCTTCCAAACGATACATATTGTGATTACTTATGGGAATTCCATCAGAATTAATATGTACAATTGCTTTCACTGCATGAAGTACATTTTGTGAAAATTGAAATTTAAACCCAATGCTAAAATACTGCATGGGTCTAAGCCACCTGCTGTTCATGAACAAAATGCTACTCTTAAAGAAATATGTGGAAAGTTAAGTTTTCCATGTAAGTATTGTAGAGGTAGTTCCCATGTTAGTAAGGTTTTTTTTTTTAAGAAATAAAATGTGGCTAGCTTATGATATCATCCAGTGGTGTATAAAATTTCTTTTAGATAAAGAAATTTTTGAATGTATATATAAAACAGAAGCTAAAATTTATTCCTTTGATAGTATGTGTTATGTGATAACATGTACTAAAATTTTTCGGACTCTAAAACACACATTGTTTTAGTTTCTACAAATGGGAAATTAATCATTTTGAATATTAATTACTTATTTTTTGAATCACATTTCATCTGAAATAAATTTTATGTAGCCAAAGTGGAGATTTCTTTAATTAATAGCAAAAAAAACCCTTTGGAATAAGTACACCTCTTAACTCAAAAAAAAAAGAATCTTCCAAATGATATGGGTACACTAATCCTTACAAAACAAAAAGATTACATTGAATGTGATGTGGACATATAATTTATTTCAATTTAGATAATCCTAAATGTACAGTCTGCATGTCAACTACATAGAATAAAATGATTACTTACCTGTGATTATGCTAAACTTTTTATTTGATTATTTATCCTAAAAGTAAAAAGGAATAAAGTGAAAAGATTAATTATGCTCTTCTGTTTCACAGAATTTGCTAGACTGTGAAAATATTGAAATGCTACAAATTAGAATCCTATTGAATTATCTTGCACAGTTTAACTGACAACAGTCCTAAGAGACTTTAGAATGTTAATTTGAACAATTGAAAGATATTAAATAATATAAATTTCTTGTTGAAAATATCTCTACTCTCAGTATTCAGTACAGCATTAGGAATATTACCAATATTCAATAATTGTTCCCACATAGGCAAATCAAGTGAGTAGTAGCATTGCTTATCCAATTATAGTTGGTGTTACTGTGTTGAGTCGCACTATTTTAGAAACTGATTATTCTTTCATAAAATTTATGTTAGTTCAAGGAGAATATTGACTTAATCAGCATATCACATTATCCTTCAGATCCCAGAACAAATGAATACTTTTTAAACTTCAGGGCAATAAAAATCTATAGAATTTGAGAAGTAAACAGGGCCTATAAAAGAACTAAAATGTAGATCCACTTGAAACTCCTTCCCTGCCTTGTAGTACTCAATAAAACGAAGAGGAATTTCATTCAAAAATCTAGGGATGGGGTTGGGGATTTAGCTCAAACGGTAGAGCATTTGCCTAGCAAGAGCAAGGCCTTGAATTTGATCCTTAGCACCAAAATAATAATAATAATAATAATAATAATAATAATAATAATAATAATAATAAATAATAATAATAATAATTTAGAGAAATAATTTAGAAATTATGATTCTTGTCCATGAGTTCAGCAGGTTTTAAAATTGATGTTAAAAAAATCTGTCAATGTGAGGCAAAAGTAATGACCCTGTATATCAATTACATTTCCTCATTTGGGAAATGTAGTTATAAAATGCCAAAGAAATTTCTATTGATGGATGTCAATTTCTTTTACTCAAAGTGTTTTGTTAAAACACAACTTTCATCAGATACCTCATTTAGTTTTACAGCTTTGCAAGCTCTTATTACTGTCATAGGAAATAGCATTTAATTACTAATTATTCTTCAAATTGCTCAGGCAGTTAAATGGACATCTGTGACAGCCAAAATGCTAAATAATAAATGAAGACATTAAAGTATCAGAAATGCAAAAATAGGCACACAAACTTTTTCATACAAACTTTGGAAACAGAAAAAATGTAACTATGATGAAGGCAATGAAAATGCTAAGATTTGTATCTGGACTACCAAAATTAAAAGAATACATAAAAATAACTAAAATGTATGACTCTTCATATTAATGCTGATATCTAAAGTAACGATGCTAATCAGAGATTTACATTTGTCATAATTCTGAAATTTATTTTGGAATTCTATTTTAGAGATATAGTCATTTAAATCTATGTACTTGGGTGATTATTAAGTAACGAACTCCATACTGTCATTTGCTTGGTGTTTGGCTTCAAGTGAATTACACTTCTTAGTTTCCATGCCCGTGGATCACCGTAACTATCATGCTGCTATTATGAAGGCTGGATGTGATATTGAAGCAAAGATACTACTTTCATGGTGGCTGTGGCAGAGACCATGCTATGCATTCATTGATCTTGTTCCTTTGGAAAACTACGTTTCTCAGCTATTCACAACACCGTGTTACAGACAAAGGAATGCAGGCAGAAGTGCTGACGTGATACAAGCCTCTTCCAAGTCTGGTCAAACACCATATGTAAATCTCCAGTTTGTTTTCTCCTCCCATGGTAGTAATGAAAGACCCGTCTTCCATTTAGAGCAGCCGCAGGATAGCAGACTCTCCATCGGCCTGCTTCCTTGAGACACTGTTTGGAAGAGTGCTGGTCATAAAATGTATGCATAAAATAAACCTTTTTAATGTTAATGTATGGAGTTGGTGGAGTTATTTTGGTCTAATGGGATAGCTTATCATAGCCTGATTAGTAACAGTGGCCAGTAATCTCCTTTTGTTTCCTCTTTTCTTGGATGAGGAGAATCAAACCTAACACTTTAATTTGCATTATAATTATTTCTTTATTAAAGGTTCCCTTTTATAATTTTATCAAATAATTGAAATTTTCAAGAATATAAAAATAATATAGTGAATAATCATATATCGAAATAATGTTGATTTCTGGTATTAATGTGGTTAACTAAAATAGCAATCCCATTCTCCAGGAAACCATGCAGAGGAGAAAAGAAAAACAGAAAACACAAACTGCATTTTGTAGTTTCCTACAAAACTGAAAGCATATTTTAAGAATTTTTTTTGTGGAATGCTGAAACAAAATCATGGGAAAGGAAAAGGAAGGAAGCCAAGGATAGATCTCAATATTTAAAACCTGGCTGCTGTACATCTCAGAAGGTACAAACAAAACTATACATCCTTAAATATACTTCACAAAGGTATGATAGATACATCCTCAGAGGTGCTAAAGCGATATTGCTCATTTCAAAAAACATGTATGGAAGAATGCATGGGGGGGAGGCAGAGAGAGAGAGAGAGAGAGAGAGAGAGAGAGAGAGTGTGTGTGTGTGTGCATGCGCGTGCTCAGTAGCAGCATAATTGTGCACACTGATTGTGCACATACACAGTAAGATCTAGTTTGCTTTAAAGTACAGGTGCAGTTCGATCCCCGGCACCACCAAAAAAAAAAAAAAAATAAAGTACAGGTGACTAACAATTTGGCCTGCCTGGGCCACAGTGAATGAAGGGGAAATATCTTGGGCCCCGTATAAAAAATATAAATGAATAAATAAATTGTAACTTATGATTTTACAAAATAATAGAAGCCCAAGTTTAATAATTAAATAAGAAAAAAATTAATGTCTGCTTAATAATAAATGCTTATCTTTACAGGTACACATACATGCAGGTAGGTTGAAATATTATTTTTGGTAATTACTGCATTTATTTGACACTGTGTGCAAGCATATGGAGTTCCTGATTCGTGAAGATTTAAATTAGACTGTGTGTGGCAAGTGCGGCGGGCAGAGTGAGCACTGCACTCTCCCTTGAACGGTGTTCAGGCTTCGCTTGCACAGGCTACACTTGAGCACTGTGTAATAGAGTCATGACAACGCTGCTATAAATCATATATTAATTCTAAAGGTTTACAACCTTGTGGAGCCACATTACTAATATTTCAGGGCTGCATGTAGCCTATAGGCTGTGGGTTGGACACACCCTACTTTGGAGTAACGGATGCAATATAATCCACAAGAAATGTACAGAGACTTCTAAGTAGAAATCTATCACAGAAAACAAGATATTCTTTAGAATAAACCCAGTAGAAAACTCAAGAAACATAATAAGGAATATTGAAGAATATTATAATAAAATAGATTATTATAAAATGGAAACTGAAGCCAGGTTCAGAGTAAATCTTACATAGTTGAGTGACCAGCCCCTCCCCTTTTTTGCAATGAATGATTTTAAGCAAACAAAAGTACAATATACTATTGAAATCGATGGCTGAGCCTTTGAAAGTTTAGTATGCACCTAGGAACAAAACAGAGTAAGCTTATAGTTTGCCTTGTATTTTTGCATTTTTATTTTATAAAACTTATATGAAGATAGACACATAATTTTAAATAAATACTTGAAAGTAATATAAATTCTTTATTTTTAATGCTGTCTTTATTTTTACATTTCCTATCTTGCTTGGCTCTTCTTCTTTTCTTCTTCTCTTTCCTTCCAAATGAGTACACTCTTTCTTTCTGCCTTCTACATAGACTGATAGTCTATGGTCTATGTCTTTATAATTTCTGTATAAATGAATACACATATCTTTGTAGACAAAGGTGATTTTTACTACAGTTGATTTTATAACATAGATATACTGTATTGCATGTTTATTTCTTTCTTGTTCACTCAATAATACCTCATGAAAAGAATGCAATTCACCTGATAAATTCTAATTCCTTATTTTAAGTAGTATTATAATAACTAATGGTATATATGTGCCCCAGGTAATCCTGATATTTTCCTGATGAGACATTCACTTTCACTTTTTTTCTTGTTTTTATTTTTGGCCGAAATAAATATCGCTGCAATAAACATATGCATGAAAATGTGCTTTTATTTCTATAAGAGGTATTCCCAAGAGCTGGGTACATGTATTTCCAGTTTTCATATGCATTGCTGATTTGCTTTCACAAAGATCTTAATGCATCACATTTTCACTGCCGATTAGGAGAGTTGCCCTTTCCTCAGTCACTATCAATAGTAGAGATTACAGGTTTTTAAATTTTAGCAGTTCTAATAACCAACATAATATTTCATTACTACTCTAGTGGGCATTTCCCTCCCTGCTAGCAAGTTTAGGTATCTTTTCATATGTTTGTTGGCTTTTTGGGATTGTCTCTCAGTGAAATGTCTAGTCACATCTTTTGTCTACTGTATTAGATGTCTTTTTTTTTACCTTATGGATTTGTTAGAAAATTTGCAATTTTATAGAAATTAAGCAGTTGCTACTTATGTTTCATTTTCTTTTTAGTTCTACTTGTGAATTTTCTTGGTTTATGAGATATTTTCTATACCTGAATTTTAAAAGTACTTTTATCTTTTATAGATTTTTGACTTTTAGTCATGATTAAACGTGACTAAATTTTTCTCCACCATTCCTTTCTATATGAGGTTTTTATGATTTTTTTGAAGATTTTGATTACTTTATTTTTACATTTAAATATATTGCCTATCTGGAATCTATGTTAATTTGTGATATAAGGAGGCTCACATTTATTTTCTTTTAGTTACATTGTAGATTATATCTGCACTATTTTTTAATATTCATCTTTTTCCCAACTACTGCTTTTGTTATGTAACATGATCTTAAAGAACATTAGTATACATTTCTATATTCACCATTTCGTTACCCTGCTCAGTTTTTAGTTTACATTGTGTGAAACATGACCTGAAGAATACTTACTATTTCCATTCCTGTTAGAGATAATGTAATTTGTTGAAGAAGAGGAGAAAATCCTTAAGCCCAAGAAGGTCTTCCCCAAATATAGTAAAAGATTATCTAAACTAGTAATAATCTTGTTGGGAAAGTGGCATAATGGTGACTACATAACCCAGATCTGATCAAATGGTATAAATGTAGGTCTTCTATACACCATTTATGAAAAATCTTCTTTTTTTCCTAATTGAAAGTGAGAGACTCAATTAGATGGATATTTTTGGGTATGTCTTCCTGATACAGCAATGCCAGATGACTTGATATCAATGACTTTAGACTATGTCCTGATATCTTTAATCAGAAATACTTCTTTATGATTCTTTATCATTTTCATATATTTTAATAAAATTCATTATTCTGCTTAAATAAATGATCATTTTTACTTTTACTCAATTCTCCAGATTCACATCCAAACCGGCGAGTTGGAGATGAGAGTGAAAAGCCTGATCAGTTCTCTCGTTTCTCTGATAGAGAGTGTGCTGGCTGTGGAGCCAGAGGATCCCTTCAACAGTGTTGCCGGGAATAAATGGTGCAATCATTCTGGAAATTGCTGTGGAGATTCTGCAAAGAACTAAAACTAGAAATTCCATTTGACTCAGGTATTCCCCATCTAAGCATCATCCTGAAAGATTTAAAGACATGATATTACAATGATACACACACAGACACACCCCTATGTTTATAGCAGCACAATTCATAATGGCTAAATCTTAGAAGCGGCCTATGTATTCATCAACAGAAGAATCAATAAAGAAAATGTGGTACAGTAAGTCCCTGACTTACTAATGAATTCCATTCTAGAAGAATATTTGTAAGTCAGAGTCACTTATAAGTATGATAAAGTGAGTCTTATACACTTTTGACACAAACATACATTGTAAAGCATAAAAAAACCCAAACACACACACACACACACACACACACACACACACACACACACACAAAGTAAATAAACAATATTTACTTTTAAGCACAGTAAGCACACAGCAGCCCAACTGTGACAACGTCCAGCAGACATGTGAGCTACTTCTACCATCTGTTCGCATCTATGAATGTTTGTAATGTGAGGTCCATTCCTATCTGTGGAAATTCTCAATTCAAATGTTTGTAAGTCAGGGTCTTACTGTATTTATAGACAATGGAGTACTACTTTGCTATAAAAAGAATAAATTTGAGTCAGTTGTAGGAAAAAGGATGTACCTTAAGACCAGAATGTTAGTGAAATAAATCAGACACACAAGCTTAAATACCACAAAGTTTCTCTTATATAAGAAACCCAAAATATAAATAAAGAGCAAAATAAAAGATAGATAATAAGAAGTAGGAAGAGAGATTTTTTTTTCTTCAAATGGGAAGTAGATCAATAGATGGAGGGAGGGGAGGGGATGGAAAAAAGCATTGAGATATATTATGTACTTGTACCAACTCCCCACAAGGAATGTAATCATTACATAATGCTTTCAAGTACTAATGAAAAATAAAAACTGATAAAAAAGAATGTTAATTGATCCCCAAACTGTTAATTGATCATAACATTTCCCATGATTTATATGGCTATTTGTATCAAAAATGAAATGCTTTCACAACAATGTGAATGTACCTAATGCCACCGAACTTTACTTTAAACATGGTTGAAATGCTAAATTTTATGTTTTGTATGTTTTACAGAGAGCAAAATATCTTAAATGCACATATGATATTACTATGCCTATCTGTGGGCCCTCTGAATCACTCTGAACCAGGTATGCAATATGTACATGATAAACACTTCTGGGCATATGTTGTTGCACTGATATAAAAATTAACTTACTAACTTGTTCTAAACTTAATTAAATTTCACTTTTTGTATCTGGCCAATAATTCCATAAACACAAGAAGAAAAAGATGAAATATATGAAAAATATATTTGTAAAATGAGACAAGTTGCTTTTAAAGTAGATTTCCCATGGGACCTATCCTATGTTTTAAGTCCTATTTGGTTATGATTAAAAATCACAGCTTAGAGATATATGTTGAGGTCCATACATATATACATATATATATATATGTATCAGTTGAATATAGCTTAACTAAGGAAACAAAAGATGTAAATAAATAATATATTCTTTAGTTTTCCATCAGACAGAAAGAATATGCAAAAATCTTACTTTCTGGTTAGCATTAGCTATTGTTTTGGTAGGAAATTAAGTCTTTCAATTCGGTATATACTTTAATACATGAAATAATTCATGATTTTTTGTTTACTTCCAAGTTATTACTTTTGTCAATATTTCATAGGCTTGTTTACCCAATATTAAGACATTACTTTGTTTTCAGTGTTGATAAAGTTTGCACGATATTCTTGGTTTGGTTTGAGCAATTTGTTCAAATATTTGAAATAAGTATATCCATCCCAATGTTTCCAAGCATTTTATTTGATTTGATTAAAACTAGAATTCTATGATAATATTAATGACTGTCAGACTCTCTGTGCAAGTCATTGAGTTCCTCGCTTCTCTTGATTTCCTTGTGACTCTTGTCCTTTATGTCCTGCTGCATGAAGTTAAATCACCAGCTTTCCATTTTTAGTTTAACTTCAGGACAATCTTTTTTCTGGATTGGTAGAATTCCCATGACAAACCCTGGGAAGTGATGGAGGAAGGTTCAGTTTTAAACATTTTAAAATTACCATGTATTTTCAAAATATCTTGATAGTTGGTAAAAAGGTGCTGCCTATTTGTCTTTCCTGTGCTTTTTAACAGCATTTATCTGTTCCATGTAAAAGGTAACGGATGTTTTTGTTAATCTGAATTCCACTGAATTAACAGGTTGATTTGGGCAGAATTACCATTTTCATAATGTTAAGTTTTCCATGCATGAATACAGTAAAACTCTACATTCACTCATGTAATTTTGCTGTCTGTTAATAACATGAAGAATTTTGTAATTTTCCATGAAGGCCTCACAAAACTTTTGTTAGATCATTACTTAATGCCTTTGTGGTTTATGATCCTTGCCAGATACTTAGTTGATTTAAAAGTTGATATTTAAAGTTAAAACAGCTGTTTGAAGATGAAAAACTGCATTTATTTATTTCATACCACTATGTTCCACAATGTTAGCTCTCTGTGTGCCATTTTTATGTTTGCTATATCTACGTGCCATCTGTACCATCAATTACCGATTTTTAAAATTTGTGTTAATATTTTTCCTACTGTAAGTAGAAAGTTGATGCCACTGCTACCAGGTAAAAATGATGTTCACCATGTCAAATAAATAGATAAATAAGGATCCCAACTATTTTCCTCTTAAAAATCACAGCTTGGATATACAGGAGAAACACCGCCTATGGCTGACTAGACTTGGGCAGCACTCACGAGTTGTTTCAGGATATTCATCCAAATAAGCAAGTATGCAGCTCCATGAGGAAATGGGGGGGTCATAGGGAATTGTTAGATCACAACTAGAATGAGCAAGAAACCAGATAAAACTCAGAAATATTGATACTAGAAAGATAAGTACTATAACAGACTCAGCCCACACCAGTGCTGAAGGAAGGGCAGCTCAGTGGGGGAAGGGAACCTCCCTTTAGTGGGGCAATATGAGAACATCTCATTATATGCCTAGGAATGCTGACTTTGCTATGAGACAGTTAACATAACTTCAGCAGAAAGGTGACCTGAGGTCAGTTGAGTGATCAGAAAATGGGAATAATAATTCATAGCATTTACCTGTGGACTTAGTGCCAGAACGGCAAGTCACCTTAAAAGTTCCCTTTGCCTTCGCCTTCGTGGACCATGCAGGACACAGATTTACACAGAACTGGGATGAGGAGCCATCTTAAGTAACTTTCTTTGCCTTGGTAGGTGGTGTGGGAGAACAGAAATCTCCTATATATATATATATATATATATATATATATATATATATATATATATATATATATATATATATATTTATATCTCCAGGATGCAAAAAGCCTTCCCTGTAGGGAAGCAGTGGGCACCTTCCCTAGGAGTCAGCGTGGGCCCAGGAAAATGCCAACAATGACACAAAAATGAAATTCATGGAGTAGGGGGAAATGTCTCTTCTGTGTCTAGGTCGCATTCTAACAGGAAAAGAGTTCAGCCATGTGAGATTTTGTGGCGAGCGGGTGTCCGAGTCCAGGATCCCCACTGACAGACCAGCAGAAGGTTGGGGGCTCTCATCTTCTCAGGCCACTGCCGACCCATGTGCCCATTAGAGGCAATTAGAGTAAGTGCCTTAATGCAGACAGCGTCCACCCATGCACTCAAGAACACAGTCTGGGGACTTCTAAACCTTTGGGTCACAATATGGATTTTCTCATAAACTACATGAGAGTCTTAGCAGACAACTTAAATTTTTCCGGTGCTGTCATCCCTGAGTACAGAAAAAATAGAAATTTGACAGCTAATCTCAATTGCCAACTTGGCTGGATAAAGACAGGCCTAGCAGATGAAAAATGCGCACTTCTGATTGCATCTAGAAGCAGGAGGAGGTGTGACTTTAAGGACTACATATGGTTTCTGGCCTGTTTGCCTCAGGCATTGTTCCTCTGCTCTACTCCCTGGCCACTCTGAGGCTGTTGGCTCTGTCAGCATGATATTTCTGGCTTGGAGCCAAATGGCCATGGACTGCAGCCTTAGGAACCCTGAGTCAAATTAAACCTCACCTCCTGTAAGTTGTGTTTGTTTTGTATTGTGCTTCAGTGACAGGAAAGGTAATACAGAGTCCCAGCTGTAACCAGCGTAGCAGTAAGGTGTTGAATAAAGATCGAGGGAACACCTACCCCACACTGGAAGGAGTTACACAGGACCCCACCCTGTCATCATCCCTGGGAGGTGCTCAGAAAGGCTGGCTGAAACTGACATCTTCTCACTCTGCCTTAGGAATATAAGTGCTGAAGACCTTAAGAGGCACTAAGGGAGGAGGATTTTCTGTTCAGCAAAGGAAGGAGTCGAAGCTTCTACCAGCTCTCAGCATAAGATTCTGAGTGAGAACTGATAGAAGCGCTTCCTCCACAACAGAAGGATCACCCAGATAAGAGCTCAGCCCAGCCCCTGATGTCAGCTCTGGGAGGACCTGGAATAGCTGTCAGATGGAGTTGCTCCCCAACTTTCAACTTCAGTTTCCAGGAAGGTGAAGGCTGTTCTGAGGAGTCCTATTTCAGGTGATCAGAGGAGATTTAGGCCCTAGTAGTCACCCTAAGATGCTGAGCAAGGACTGAGGGACTCCCTGCTCCAAAATACAGAGGACCTCTTAGAACTCTGTTGTCATTTGTAGGGGCAGAGTGGCCAAGAATGGTTTATCTTGACTTTTGCCTGGGGAGTTAAAGGATGGTGAGGACTTTAGTTTGAGGGGTGTAGTCCCAATTTAGTGGAGAGAAGAGGAGCCCTAGCCCCTGCCAGAAATTTCATAAGGCAATGAATGGGAGCAGGGATATCACATATTCTAGGTATTTGGTCTGAGCAATAGGAAAGCTGACCAATATATGGGATATTGAGTGTGTTCCAGTCCCACCACTAATAACCTTGCCGTAGCATGCAAATTTGACCACAACATGGTAGAGCTCACCCTCTAGACTGCTCTGAACAGTTTCTCCTTCTTGAGCAGTGACTGAGATGAACTCTGAACTAAAAGAAAAAAAAAAGATTTGTTTACCTGTTATGGTTTAGATTAAGAATGGCTTCCCAAACTCACATGGGTTCAGAAGTGAGGCTTTAGAAGGGTGGTTGGATCATGCAGCCACTGTACTAATTGGTGGATTCATCCACTGTTGAGGTCAGTGGATGGGTGTGCTACTAGGATTTGGGGCTAGGTTGGAAAAGGTGGGTCACTGGGGACATGAACTTGAAGGGTATTATCTCCTTCCTCAGCTCCTCCCTTTGCTTTCTCTCCTTCTTGGCTTCCATGATATGAGCAGCTTTCCTCCATCAGACTCTTCCACCACACCATTTTTGCCTTGGAGCCAGCAGACCAGGGACTACAACTGTGAAACAAAGTAAACCTCTCCTTTAAGGTTTGGGTGGTGTGTGTGTTGTCCCAGTGATGAGAAAGTGACTAAGGTAACATCTCTACTTATATCAGGTGAACTCCAAAAATAGAGGTCAAGGGAAAATAATTGTCTCCATTAAAATATCCACATAAGGAGGAATATTGAACCTGCTGTTTTTGTGCGTGTGTATGTGTGTGCATGTGAGCGTATCAGATTGTTATTGCTTTTGCTTTTATAGTGGTCTACTCTGCTTTGTCATGTTTCCCCACATCAAGCGCTGTTTCATAGGATTTTCTAACTTTGTGTTTGTTATTTCATTAATTAGATTTAATATCCCTATTTCTTCTCTCACTTTACATTTATATTCTTTTTTTATCCTTCTGATACCCTTCTGTAACTCTACTTTCTCCTCCCTTCTCTTCTTGTATATAAATGTTATCATTAATGTCTATTTTGTTTTTGTTTGTAGACTCTATGAAATTATTAGTCTCCCTTTCCTTTTCTAGATTAGTAAATTATTACAGAACTTCTAAAATAAGTTTTAAATTATACCTTGATATATGATTGGTTCCTTAGATGTTTATTATTACAGGTAATTATTTTTTCCTCACAAAGAAATGCTAGGGCTTGAACCTAGTACTTTGATTAGGTTGAGTGGGTGCTTTCCCACTGAGCTATAACCACAGCCCAGGGCATATCACAAAGAGAAAACTACTTACTAAAAAGACTTCCACACAATGATGACAGAGATATCCATCTCAACTGATCTGAAAACTTCAACATAGAAACAGAGGACTCTGGAGACGGCACAAGGTACCTTGAAAAATATGAAGCTGTCTAAAATTGATCCTGAAGACCCTGAAATGGATGAAATTCTAGAAAAAGAATTTTTAAAGCTGAGAGGTAAATGATCAATGGGGTAAAAGAAGATTCAAATAAGAGGTTGAGTGAATGAATTACAAAAATGATCAATGAGCTCATAGAAGATACAAATCAACAGCTGAATGAATTAGGGAGAACAATGCAGTATATAAAAGACCATCTCAGTGAAGAAAGAGAAGTTCCAAAAATAACCAAACAGAAATTTGGGAAATGAATATCTCAGACAAACAAAAATCTCTTTATTTAAATTGTAGGTATCATGTATTATATCCCAATCAGGGGGAAACTGCCTAATACAAATAGTTATAAAAACTCTCCCAATTAAGAAAAATCCTGTATTTATTGTTGAATTTTACAAGACCTTTGAAAAGAGCTAACACTAATTCTCCTCATGAAATAGAAAGGAAAGAAATGCTTCCAAACATTTTCCAAGAAGCCAGCACTACTGTGGTATAAAAAGTGGATAAGGACTTGAATAAGAAAGAGAAGTATAGGCGAAGATCCTTGATGAACACTGATGAAAAATCCTCAATAACAGAATTTAAAAACACATTAAGCAGAATTAAAAGCATATTAAAAAACCACTCACCATGACCACTGCATTTCATGCAAGGATAGTTCAACATACATTAATGAGTAACCGTAATGCACTACATAAATAGAACCAAGGATAAAAATGGTACAATCATCTCAATAGATCCAGAAAAATCCTATGACAAAATTCAAAATGCTTTCACTATAAAAACTCTGAAGAAAATATGTACAGAAGGATCTTTTATGAAATTGATAAGATCCACATATGACAAACACACATCATGTATTTCCCCACATTAAATGGGGAAATACTTAAAGTATTTCCTCTAAACTCAGGAATGAGATAAGGGTGCGTACTGTCTCTACTCTTGCTTAATATGGTGTTTGAAATTTTAGCCAGGGCAATTAGGCAAGAGAAAGACATAAAAGTGATATAAATAGGAAAGGAAGAAGTCAAATTATCTGTATTTGCAGTTGATATGATCCTTTACGTAGAATACCATAAACATACCAGAAGGTTTTAAGAACTGCTAAGCAAATTCAGCGAAGTGGCATGATACAAATTAACACACAAATATTAATAGCTTCCCTATTCACTAATAATGAAACCACCAAGAAATAAATCAGGAAAACAATTCCATTCAAAATACCTTGTAAGAGTAAATTTCATAAAATCTGTAAAAATGTAAACTCAATCTCCATATTGGTAAAAGTCCTCCATAATGAAAATTATAGAAAATGAAGAATTAAACTGAAGAAAACATTAGAAAATGGAAATACCTCCCCTGTTCACGGGGTGGTGGAACTAATATTGTTCAAATGGCCATATTACCAAAATAATCTGCAAATTTCATATGATCACTATTAAAATATCAACAACATTCTCTACAAAACTAGAGAAAATTGCGTGGCATGGTGGCACATGCCTATAATCCTAGCACTCAGGAGGCTGAGGCAAGAGGATTGCTGAGAGTTTGAGGCCAGCCCGGGTTGCACAGTGAGTTCAAGTGACCCCAAACTATACACAGCAAGACCCTGTCTCAGAAAGAAAAACAAAACAAAACAAAACTAGAGAAAATTCTAAAATTCATAGGCAAGAACAAAAGACCCAGAATAGGCCAAAGCAGTCCTGAGCAAAATGAGCAATGCTTGAGGCATCATAGTGCCTGATTTCAAATTGTACTACAAAGCCATAGTCAGGAAAATAACATGGTCCAGGCACAAAAAACAAACAAACATTTACAGCAATGGAACAGAAAAGAAAACACAGAAACAAATCCATGTCCCTATAGCCATCTGATTTTTGGTAAAGAGGCCAAAAATTTAAGCTAGAAAAAACATAACCTCTCTAACAAACGGTGCAGGGATAACTGGATAGTCACACTCAGACAATTAAAACTAGATTTGTATTTTTGACTCTTGGCTAAAATAAAATCAGTCTACCAAAGACCTACGTGTAAGACCAGAATTTTAAACTTCTGGACGAGAACAGGGGAAACACTTGAAGCTAGAGGCACAGGCAAAGACTGTGAATAGGAGAGACTCCAATAGCACAGGAAATAACATCGAGAATCATAGAATTGGATTATATTAAAGAAAAACTTCTGCACCGTCAATATATTACAGTGATTCATGTATATCCATGTTTATAGTAGTGTGATTCTCAATAGCTAAGCTGTGGAAATAGCCAAGCTACTCATCAACAGAATGGATTAAAAAAATATAGTGTATATACACAGTACAATATTATTAAGCCATAAAGAAGAATGAAATCATCAATTTCAGGAAAATAGATGGACATGGAGACCATCATACTAAATGAAAAAGTCAGATTCTGGAAGATCAATTTCATGTTTGGTCTTACATGAACAATCTAAAAAATTAATGAATAAAATAAAAGAGAGATGACAGAAAACCAGAAGGTATATATTTCGAGATGGAGAAGTAGATCAGGCAAACAGGGATGAAAAGGAGAGGGGTTAATGGGGGTGAAAAGAATCAATATGTTGTATGCATATATGAATAAACTGAAATGAATATCATTATTCTGCACTACTAGCAAAAAAAAGCACAGTTTGTACTGTTTTGAATTCACTGGTTTATATGGATATAAAAAGTTTGACTTCAACAAAATACTGTTTAATTTTATTACAAATACATTCATTGACTATTGATATTTAAAGTACATATTGAATAAACAAACTGATATACAGTGCTTATTCTGTGCCAGATACTTTTCTAGGCATTTTGCTAATTTAATGATCATAGGAATTCTAATGGGGCCAGATATTGTGTGTTGTATAAAATAAAAAATTGTATTGCTGATTTTCTTGAGCCCACTCTGTCAGCCATTTACCTTTGAGTTGATCCCAGTAGGATAAAGATAATGGATAAAATTAATTCCCATGAAAACTCTGCTTTCTCCTGTGATAACTGCTGAATTATTGAAATTGGCAGGTATTTATTGGCTACAAAGCATCATTATTATGCTCTTTCTCTTACTTCATCCCTTTATGCTGAGACAATGAATAATGGTTTCTTTCTTTTCTTTCCTTTTTTTTTGCAGTGGCAAAGTTTATTAGAGAAAGCAAAAGTGAAGAGTGGGAGAGAAACTGGCTCTGCTGAGTGAGCTTGGGCTGCTGAACAGAGAAAGAGGGTAAGAATGAAAATAAAAGCACACACTCTGTCTGGGAAACTCAGTGTGGGCTATTGTAGAAAGTCATGAGAGTAGAATAAAAGTTTCTTTTACATCTATGGTGAAAACACGGGAGTTGTCACTTGAGTTGATGATTGGCTAATTCTTTGGTATCTCTTACACCCTTTTGTCTGAGATTGCTGAAAGCAGTAGTGGCAATTATAAATACTTCTCCATGGAATTTTCCACTTCAGACATGATTTTTAAAAAACATGTCTAATTTTATAGATGAAAAATACAGTTTTGCATTATATTTTTAATGGATACTTTATATTTTATGCGACATTTGGTAACAAGAAATTTTATTTTATTTATTTATTTATTTATTTATTTATTTTTGGTGCTGGAGATCGAACTCAGGACCTTGTGCTTGCAAGGCAAGCACTGTAACCACTGAGCTAAATCCGCAGCCCTGGTAACAAGAAATTTTAAAAGTAAATTTAAATAAAACTTATTACAAGAATTAAATTTCAAAGAAAAAGGGATTCTACTTTTCATGTTTCAGCTTATACAATGAATTTCATATATGTGTGTGTGTATATATGTACATATAAAATAAAATTATAAACCTAGAAGCAATTTACCATGATATTATCGCCTCTGGGTAGGAGAATTGTCCACAAAAAGTTTTTTATCTGTTCTTGTCTTCTTATTTTCCTTAGTCTCTCCAAAGATAATATACACTAATTTAAATCACTGTAATATTGAAAGTCAAAGAACATTGTTCCTGTTTTTACTCATATACTATTAAAGGATACTATTGGCACTTTGTGTTGTTGTTGCTTGGTCTTCTGTTTTTATTCTTTCATGTGATTTTAAACTATTTTTTACTATTCCACTTTTTAGTTCCATTGTTAAAATTAACCCTTGTTGTAATGTTAGCTAGGTTTGCCATATGCCAATGAAGCTCATATCCAAAAATACAACTATTAGTCATATTGAAGGGTGAATATAAAGAATGCTTTTATCTTGAACAGTTTAAAATATTCAGCGCAAATAATCTTGATCTCTTCCCTTAAGCATTTTACAAAAGTGATCCCTTGGCTGACTCATATGATTCACTAATCTTCACATAGAAAAGACTAAGCACAAGTTTTTAGTGTTCATAATTGAATATCCTCCCTCCCTCTTTGGTTTTGCAACCTGAAGCCTATTGAATAAATATATTTGTTCGAAACATGCGCTGTGTATTTTGGCTTTATTCCCAATCATCCGATTCCCAGTCTATGTGCCTCCTTCTTCATCACTGTCAGCCAGTTGTGGTCTCTGTAGAGTAGGCTCCGTTTGACACAGTTTTACTTATAGTTTAGGTTACTTTCTGAATCTGAAGTGTGAACAGCACCTTCTGGTCTTCTATATTTTCCCCAAAACAAATGTTAAAATTATTATACTGAAAAAAAGAGGCAAAGTCTGCTCTTTACCAATAAATATATAATGCTGTCAGGCAGCTCTATCAGTGTCTTAAATCTTCTGGGTTTGATGGGTTATGTTTGAAGCATAAACATCAATTACATCTTCTGTCAAGAAACTATTAGGTATGGCCAACTCTCATCAGCACTGATATCTGTATGTTAGATTCTCAGAAGCCTCTCATTTCATTATCAGCACATGCTCTGAATTCTACAAGGAATACCAATCATGTAATAGTTTCCAAATGAAAATAGTCATATATATAAGACATATATATAATATATAATATATGAGATATATATAATATATAAGCTATACATATGGCAGAAAGCGTTAAAATTCATTTCTTAGAAAAAATCTTTGTAATTATTTACATTTTATTGTATTTCTGATGTCTCAATAAGATCATATTTACTGATAACCACCAATTTTCATAAGTAAAAAGTATTAAAATAATTCCTTAAATTCATCCGTGTTTATAGGCAATAATTTACATCTTATACTATATCTCACTCCACTTGGACATTATCCATGTTAAAGTTATCCTTTTTATTTTCTCTCTGAATTGCAATTTTCAAATGCACTATTCAGTTATGAATTGATTATAAAATGGGACATATATAAACAGAGAGTTGAAAAGGCAACGGTGAAAGAAAATAAAATAATGTAGAGAAACAAAAACAATAGTAAAAGCAAAACTCACTAGGAGATGTTAATAGCTGCATCTGCGTGGCACAAAATAAATCCACAAATGTAGAAGTCAGAAGGAAAGCACAAAAATGAAAACAAGGAGGGACAATCTGAAACACTTATTTGCAAATAAAACACAGTGAAAATTTACAGATTCCTAGTGTCTTTGAAGAACAAAACAACAGGAGTGCAGGAACAGAAGCAAAATATAGAGCATGAGAAAAAGCTCTTCCTAAAAAGACAAAAAATTATGATTCTGAAAATTAAAGAAACGAAATTTTCATTAAAAATACAATCAGCCAATTAAACATTTGAAAATACAAATGAAGCCAAGTTCTCTCTGCATCACTGCAAAAAATAAAGTAAAAAAATGACTAAAATGCCTCTTTTAAAATAAGCAGATCAATTGCACTTTAGCAGAATGCACACATTACAAATAAAATGGAAAAACTCTTAGACTGAATCTATTCAATAGCGATCATAATCAATTGAGTAAGACTTTCTATCATTTTGTAATGAGAATGAGATTTTATGAAACTTACCAACATGGAAATCACAAAGTCATCAAAGGACATAGCCAGGAATCTAACCAAAGGTTTTGTATTCCTTGCTTCTATCTTATTATATTATGTAGTCTTTAAGACATGTATATGTGTGCATATGTGTGTGAATGTGTACATGTTTGTATATATGTATATAAAAGGAATATGCAGTGCACACATGTATTGAAAAGTAATGCATTTATACATGAATATGTATGTATTGAAATCTCCATGTGGTATGCATAGGAATAAAAATGTATATGCATATATGTGTCTACACATTCATTTATTCATATGTGTTTATGAAGGAAGAATAAAAACATGTTGAGTTTATATGTGAACATATATGGATATACTATATACACAATCATACAAATATGATAAAAATATTAACAGTGATAATCTCTAAATGGTTATATTATAGGACAATTCAAAATTTAATTTTCAATATTTCTTATGTTACCAACAATGGAAATGTAGTACTAACAAAATATTCAAAAATATATACACAGATATAAAAAACAAACATCATTAAACCCTAAATTAATAATTAAAAGATTAACTATTGCTGCTGAAATAATTAAGCAAAAACACTCTTTGGCCTCTATGCTTACACAATGAAGTGCTTTTTAGGTCTCCAAAATCTTACCAATTTCTGGCTGTGGAGAGTTACTTCCCCTATAAAAGGAATGCTATAAAAGTATTACAGAATCACAGAGGACTGTGACTTCCAATAGTGCATAGTATTTTTAGGTCAAAGGCCAGTTTTAAGTGTCTGGAAACAAAATTGCTTGGAGTATCAGAAGTCTTAGATTTTTGTTTTGACACTAACTCAAATTGGACAAACTTTTTTTTAATTCATATTTGAGGAGCATTAATTGAGAAGCTATTAATCACTCCTGCATCAATCACACATTCTTTAGGCATTGGTTTCCTTCAGTACAGAATGAAGCATGTCCTTCATATAGGTGATGCATGAAACAACTTCTAAACAAAAATAGTCTATGAATATTGTCACTGAGAAACAGATCATATGAAACTAAAGTGGCATGGCGTTAATTTATAGATGTCTGCTTTCCTAGTAATAAAATGTTGGCTTTTGCTGCAAAAATATATGTAGAAACCTTTTCAAAATTTGATAATACTGAGCAAAGACTGATGTGTGAAGAAGAAATAATTTCACACTTGTCTGATTGGAGAGTAACTTTCTAAAACCACTTTGGGGAGCAGTAAATTCGTTAAAATAAAATGCATGTATTTTATGACAGCCTTTTTACTTTTCAGTATGTATACTAGACCCCTAGGAGATACGCACGAAAGTGTTCAGTTTATTTTTGCATCCAGGAGCTCTAGTGGCGCAATCGGTTAGCGCGCGGTACTTATATTTTTGCATCCATATTTCCAACAATGACAAACAGAATAAAATCTAAATGTCCATCGATGAGGTTTTGACAAAAACATAGTATACCCTGGACTACTCCGCAGTAATTAATGAGTTTGGGGTAGATATATGTGCACTGATTTGTAAATATGGCCAAGGTAACTTGTCCAGTAACAGAAAGTCAAGTGAAGTGTTATGCATAAATGTTATATTTTAAAACATCATGTGATATTTATCAAAGACAAGTAAATCTGTCAATCCATGGGAGAAGGCTGGCTACATAACAACCCTGAGAAAACTGAATGTGTGAAAGGGAGTGGGGTTGGGAAATGATGCTGAAGGAAGACTTTGGTCTCACCCAAAATATTGATTGATTTAAATGGCAATATATTCACATATTGTATGTGTGATTAGAATATAACCAATTTAACTTAATAGTGAATTTTTACACACACACATGTATCACAACTATCAGGACCTGCATTAAGTACAAAACTCCATCAGCAGATGAACGGATAAAGAAAATACAGTATGCGTGCACAATGGAATGTTATTTAGCCAAAAGTAAGAATGAAATCCTGTCATTAATAGTGACAAAAAATGGAATTGGAGGACTTTAAATTGCATGTAATAAGCCAGGCACAGGAGTGCAAGTACTACATCTTCTCTCTCATATGTGAAAGCTAACCAATACATGTTCTTGGTAAAAATAAAAATTAAAAAAATAATAATAAAAACATGAACCTGAAAGTAGAATAGTGATTACTAAAGATTGGGAAAGCTTTGTGTGTGGAGCAGGGAAGGGTGGATTTGATTAGTGCAAGATCTACACATGCATGGAAATACCACACTGAACCACATAAAATATGTACAATATGTGCTATGAATAGAAAGATATGAAACTCCATATTGAGGGTCATACAATATATGAACAAAGGAAATAAACTTTTTAAAAGATAAATTCTGTTTTTATACTATTTTAATTATGTCCCAAATAATTTATAGATAGACAGATGATAGCTAGCTAGCTAGCTAGCTATTCCTCTGGTCCAGTGATGTAAGCCTCTAGTATAGAAGAGCAGGAGTACAGGAATTACACAAGTGTTTTATTTAAAAGTAACATAGTATGGAAAGTGTCACTAGCAGATGTGCACCTAATTGGGGAAAACAAGGGGCAGTGAATTCAACCCCAGGTAGACTTCATCTAAACTTTCTTTATATAGTTCCCTCACACCTGTCAAGTTTATCTCTTTTGATCAAATAAATACTGAACTACCAGTGGGTCTGTTTCTTCTTCTGCCCCTCAAAAAACTACCTGCGATTTTGTCTTGGTCTTGTTGCCAAGATTCTGGAGCATTATATATAAGTTTAGACTTTAGATGGACTATTTAGAACTCAAGGGGGAAGCACAGCACTTTATATTACTGAGGTAGAAAATATATATCTGGACTCAAGATCTACATGTTGTTAAGGAGGCATATTTGTTAAGGAAGTTGTGTCAGTAAGATTGATCCACTTTCCCTCTATTCATGAGTGGTTCCGCCTTATAGACAGTCATAGACAATGGGCAAAAGTTGAGAGAGTCCGAAGAGCACTTTCCAGCTTCCTTTATTGATGTTGCAAACGCTGTTGTGCATGGGACAATAACTTCTGCATGCATAGAGTCACCTGGGTGATTGAGAACAACAGAGGGGCTCAAGATTTTGCATTTCTAACATGTTCCCAAATGTTGCTGATGCTATTGGCACCAAAACAACACTTTTTTAAAAAAAAAAAGTTAATGTAGGATTCCCAAAGGAATTTGAAATGATCATCATTTCAACCACAACTTAGATATACCCAACACCTGCATATTCTGATTACAGCAGGATATAAAATACTAGCCTAATAGTCATTAACTTTCTAGTAGGTAAGTATTGAGGTTTCAAACATGGAGGAGAAAAGCCTAGAGTTGAGAAATGGTTTCAATTTCACTGATTCTATTTCCCTTGAAAAGACTAGTGAGGGGTAAATCTCCTAAAGAAAAAGAAAACAAGTTTATTATTTTCACTGTGAGCAATTTTATCTTGATATACAGATCTTTTTTGTTGGTTTTTTTTTTTGCATTTATCACCTTCTCATCTGTAGTAGAGCTTTGATTCAGGAGCTCTGAATTAATGCCAATTCATTATTTTAGGAACAAAAATAGCATTTAAGAGACTGGGTATCGGACCTAAATTTTGCCTTGGATCATGTGCCTTAAAAGTACAAAATTAAAATATTGATTTAGGCATGCAACATTGGAAAGGTACATTTAAAATATTTTCTTTGAAATATGTTTAAATGGCAGATAGCAACACATTCACAAGGTTCTAATAACTTGGGAGAGGCTGCATTTATTTATTGAGCAGAAACTATATACTTACCAATTTAATTAGTTTAAAATAGGTTCAAAACAAATCAAGGAAAGTGTCAAATACCTGATTATTTTTGGCATAGTTCTGTGTAAAGATGATGACCTATAGAGTCTGAGTTAACAGATCCAGGGAAAAAGGGGGTCACTGGAATTGTCCTTGATTTTATCAATGCCGGTGGGGGGGAGACCTTAGGATTGTTTTGTCTTTGCCCTTGCAGTATGTTATCTTCAATCAGAGGAAATGGTTTCTGACTGCAGGCAGCATAAAAATCTTAGAAATACCCTTCCTTCATCATTGCTTTAGTAAGGTTTAGGGAAATATAGAAAATAAAAAGGATCCGGGGCAGCTGTGGTTATAATAAATGAGCAGCTTTGAGTAGAGAGTAAACTTACTGTATTGGAAGAGATAGGGAGGAACCACATGTGAAGAAAAAGACTATTCTCATGAAACAGCTACTGTCATACAAATGGAGTCCATGTCTCACAAAGTCCAAGGATGAAATCTATTTGTTGCAATTAGAAAGACAGTTAAAGGGGAAGTTTTTATTGGACATATAAGAAGAATGAAGAAAAATAGCTCCTTGCGGAGATCCAGGGGTACATTCTTTGTCTTGGTCTTACACAGATAAACAGAGAGTGGGAATATTTTTAGTTATCCAGCGGTCACTGATCACGCGTGACTTTATGGATTTAGAATGACCAATTGGGGTTTAGGCTTTGTAATGTAGAGTTTGAAGAAAATCAGTTACTCAACTGATGGAGTTCAAAGGAAACTGAGTTTAAAGAAAACTGGTTACTGTGCGTTTCTACGTTCCTCCAAGTCCAGCCTGGTGGTAGGGAGCTGTTGTTAACTAAGTTCTACATAAGAAGATTTTTTTTCCTGAGATTTAGGGTTTTTATCTTAACTCGTTATCCATTTTTCCTGTGCTGCTTTCATATTTCTGAGTTTCAGCAGGTTCATGTCTTGAATTAGCTTTTAACTCAATGTATTTGTTGTTTTCTTTGTATCCAGCTGACTCTATCTTAAACCCTGTCCCTTACTGGCGGCCTACTTATAAACTAACTAGCTAAACCGTCCTTCACACTTATTCTGGAAGTCAGTGCAGTGGAGCATGGAGACATGCTGTCAATTCAGGCTCCTCTCTCCTTTGGCATGGTCACATCTTACTGGGAACCCTTAAGGAAGACCTTCCTGACTGAGGAAAGAGGCAAGAGACTGGGAAAAGATTTATGTCTCAGAGGGAAGGAACAACTTTTCTAAGTGCTCCAAGAACAGGTTGATCAGGGTCTGTAGGCAGGAAGAAATATTCCTAAATTCTGCTGATATGGCCATTATAGTCTTAGTCACACTAAAAATAATTCATGCATGAATGTTTTACACAATTAATAATTCTTTAAAGGTAAGGATCATTTCAAGTCTCTGTGATAAATAACAAATAAATGAATATAAGCAACAACTAGGCTATATAAAGTTAATTGAAATGCTAACTCCTAATTTTTTAAAAATTTTATTTTAATGGTACATTTTAGATGTACATAGTGATAACATTCATCATAGGGGATTTGTACCTGTACTTGATATATCTTGTTGCTTCTTTTTTCCCATTCCCTTCCCCTCTCTTCACCCCCTCCTCCTTCCTTATTTACAAAAGCTTCATTTCCATTTTTTCCTTCCATTTCTTATTTCTCTTGTTCCTCCATTTCTTTCCCCCTCCCCCTCCCTTGTTCCCTTTCCCATTTGGACATTTTCTTCCGTTTCCCAATATAATACATTTTAGTTTTTATTTACATTTGAAATTTCTCACACCAGAGAAACAATGTGGTATTTAAACGTGTGTTCGATTTATTTCACTTAAGAGTATGGTCTCAAGATGCATCCATGTACCTAGAAATATCTGAAGCTTATCATTCTTTACGCCTAATTTTAATGCAAGAAAAACACGAAAATATTAAATAAAAGCATACCTATTAAACTTGAAACAATTGCTCAAAACAATCTATGAAAATCACAGATCATTACTCTAAGATTGCAGTTAGTTTTAAAATGAAAAAATTATGAATATATAATTGTTTAAAGCTATTTCTATAGCTCCAAACTGTAAACAACATGAATGTCTATCAAGAATAGAATGGATAAATTTCTATATATACATAAATGGGATAATTTATTGCAATAAAAAGAAATTAATTTGTATTATCTGTTAGGAAGGCAGTTAGCAGCCCTGAGGCTCAAAGGGGGTCAGAAAGAGCATGCTGTGTCGGCTACAGTTAAAAAAAAAAAACAGACCTCCATTCATAATATTTATAATAATTTCTTAGGTCTCAGACCCAAAATTACCCCATGGAGCACAATTTAAAGTCATAATGAGCTAGGAGATTAGCTTGTGGCAAACCTGGCTGGGGTAGTAGGCATGACCTGTTAATTACAAGATCCCAGACACATGCGCAAAATAGTTCCCAAAGCCCTGTACGTGGACTTCTTGTAACGCTAGTGGGTTTTCAATAGGATGGCCTAGACTTGAGGTCAGTCTGAGCTGAGGGATTGCAGCACTGCCTCTCAGGACCCATATGCAGAAGTTCTTGCAGGTTTCTTGGAGATGCGGACAGCATTAAAAGGACGCACCCACACCATGAATAGCTTGTGCTATGATAACTTTCCATGATAGCCCATGCTGCATTTCTGAGACACAGCACATATTGTTATTTTTGTTTCTACCCTCTTTTTCTCTTTACTTGGCCCAAGCTCACTCTGCAGAGCCAGTTTCTCCCTCACTCTTCACTTTTACTTTCTCTAATAAAGTTGGCCTCTGTTTCTTGCTTGTTTTATTCAATTCTTTGTTCGAGGAGAGAAGAACCTAGAATCTAACTCCAGAGGGAGAGGCGAGCAACCCAGAACCTGGTAACATTTAGGTAGTGAGCCACTTTTAGAAGCAGGCTACCTGATAACAATGACATTTTAAGATTATACATTGTGCACATTCATTGTGATACAGAACTGTCTATTGCCAGAATAAGACACACAGCAATCTTTTTGCCATGGCCTACCCTCAGTGATACCAGAACAGGAAACATTCTGTAAAGACCCTTCTGCCTTGAGATGAGACCTGATTTAGATTAGAATTCTTGCATAAATTTCTTCTATAAGTTTCTTACATGATTAAGGCTCCTGAGGAAACGTTGACCATTTGAAAAGAACAAGGAAGACATTTTTCAATTCCAAAGTTACCTCTAAAAAACATCATAATCACCACAGTTCCCCTGAACCACAGGAGTAACTCTTGTGTGCATAAAAAGATATCCAAACTATCATGCAGTGCAGATGTCTATGTGTCACTGTCGGTCTTTTTTCTTAAATGTGGGAATCTCTCTTTATCTGCTTTAAAATAAACTCTACCCATACTTCTCTGGGGCCACCTGTATGTCTTGTCTGAATTCTTTCATGGAGGGCACAAGGTACGAAGGAGCAAGGGTGCGTCCTCACAGGGTCAGGACTCAGCTTCGTGCTGATCCTAGCTACTATAACGTGGATGAATGTCAGACATGTAACATTCAGTGGCAAAGCTAGCATAGGCATCTAGAGAACGCTACAGATAATCAAAGTCAAGAGAGCAGTCACTTCTGAAGATCAGTGTCACTGACTGGGACGGACATGATGGAGCATCTGGGGTGCTGATAATGTTCCGTTTTATGATCTGAGTGGTGTTTCTTTGCACAAACTGGATAGTCTATCTAAGACTGTACAGTCTACATATTATACTATGTATATGTTTTGATTAAAATGAAAAACTTTATTGAATACTAATTAGTGTTAATATTAAATTCAAGACGTTTTCTTCTTGTGACATTTTGGCACTCTCATGTATTTTTTTAAAGAAATATTCTAGCCTAACAAATGTATGAGAGTGTAGTTTGTAATATCTTTTAGTTTTTATCGTGTTCCCTATGTATTTCCCCTCTTTTGCCCCACAATTTTAACTGTGGTTTCATTTTTGTGTTATTATTCTTGCTAGAATCCTGTCTTAAAATGCTTCTCAAAGAATCAGCTCTCAGTTTTATTTTTCTCTAATTTTTTGATGAACTTTTGTTTATTTGATCTATCACTGTCTTAGATGAACATGTCAAGTATCAAAATGCAATTATTAATTAAACTTATTCAGTCATTTTCATCAAAATGTAATACATAACTTTTAGACTATACTGTGTGTTCTTTATGTGTTCATAAAGCTATTATTTTATCATTTTATTGTTCTTTCCATGATATAGTCTGCTCATCCTTGAAAAGACATTTTCATAGAGAATATTTTCCATTATGTTCCAATTGCACATTATATCCTTTAAAAGTGTCTTTTCAATCATTTTTATGTTTTTGTTTTACATGTGCATCTTGTAGATATTATTGGATTTCTCTAATCACAGATATTGTGTTTTTAATATAGGAAGTTAATGTTTATATTAATCTTATTTCATGTTTTAGGGCCCATTTATGATTCATGTTTCCCACGTATTTCCTCTTCCTCTCATTCCACTTTCCAATGCACAAACTGAATTTTTTGTTGTTTTGAGATTCCTACTTTTGCTGTTAACTTAAGCTACATAATTGTGTTTACATACCATTATTGAGTTCTTAAACTTATTATTATCTATATCTTCCCTCTAAAACAGCAAGTAATTACAAATGTCTGGTCTTCCTTGTTCCTTCATATTGATATTGCCTTGAATTTAGATCTGGATTTCTATAAATATATTCTCTTTTTTATTTTTGTTTGGTTTTGCTGTTTTATTAACAATAAACTTTATTAAAACAGTTTATCACACTTACATCTTCTCTAGATTTGCTTTACTATTACTTGATACTTTAGGCAATAATATTGGTTTCTACTAACATAGATAATCTAAGCTGGTTTAATTACCAGCTCAAAAACAAACAAACAAATAAACATACAAACACTTGACTCAATGGATATTACAGGAGAAAAAAGGGAGAAAAAAGAACACTGAAATGTTACAAAGACAAAAACTATAAGAAAAATCTTGAACTAGGGACGGGGAAAGAAAAAGTTGGAAATATTAAAAATTGGAAGCTTGTTTTGGAAACGAGATATTATAATTAAAATTAATTGTGTATCTCTTATTAGTAAAAATACATAAAATAAAAATTGAAATATTGTAAGAGCACAAAAATAAAACACTCAATGAAATGCAATGTGTGCAAGGATTGAAAAGATCAACTGAATAGTGAAAGAGGGAGGAATATTAAGTTTATCGATTGCTGTTGTTAAGTTTGCAAAACTCAGATCTTTTCAGACTAATTTACAAGTTCAGTACAATCTCAATGAATATTCTAGAAATACATCATTATAATCATAAAGTGATCCTAAAATCTAGGGGGAAATTTAAACGACAACAGAAATCTTCAAGGAAAAAAAGAACTGGAGGGGTGACACTATCAATATTAAAACTCATTGTAAATATATACAAAGTTAGACCGAGTGGTTTTGTGCAAGAACACACAAATAGACACATTCAATAGAATTATGTCCAGAAAAAGTCTGATATATGTACAGTCACCTAATTTGTGGTAAAAATGATATTATATGTTGCTATTTTCAATCTTTAATGTGATGATGAGCCCAGGCAATTATATAGGAGAACGAGAAACAAGATAAAAGACAACTCACAAAAGCAACCTACCACACTGAGAATGCAGAGCATTCTATAAGACAACTGATAAATTTTTTTTAATGGATGTGTGTTATAGAAAAGGAGAGGAGACTCTTATCATGTAAATTAGATAGGAAACAACCAAATGCAACACAAAGATACTTTTGGATATTGATTTGCAGATGTCAATGATAAGAAAACAACTGTGGACCCTTAGGTGAACTTTGAGACCATTGGTGAAAGACAGGCTGAATATTACACATAATATTCAGTAATTATTGTCAATATTAATAAGTGTGCTAAGAGTATTTCAATCAGGTAAAAATGTGTTTTATCTTTTAGTGATTCATAATGAAGTTTTACTGATTCTCCTTCCCTTTCTCCTTCCCCATTTACCCCTTTCCCCAACTCCTCTTCTTCTAGTCCTTCACTCGCCCAATACTGGGGACTGAACCCAGGGCCTAAGCACTGAGTTACATCCCCAGCCCATTTTTTTTCTATTTTGAAACAAGGTCTTGCTGAGTCACTAAGTTGCCCAGCCTGGGCTCAAACTTGCAAGTCTCCCGCCTCAGCCTCCCAATGTGCAGGGATTACAGACATGCAACCACCATACCCAGCAAGGCTCTCTTTAACGGATGGGCATCAGAGAGTACCCCCAGGCCAAATAATTCCTCCACTGAAGTAGATCAAGTTATTGTAAAACTGGAGGAAGTTGACAGGATATCCTTGAAGTTGTGGCTTAGGCAGCAGTGTAGTGCTTTAATGGAACTCTGTGGCTCAGGAGCATTCCTGTTTTCCTCCTTCTTTGAGGTCTCAATAAACATTTTTTAAGCACTGTCGTTGCAAGTCTATGGTTTGTGGGATACTCAAATTCCACAAGTATATAGTAAAAAGGGAAAGAAAAGGGAGCAAAGGTAGAGGGATAAGGGAAAACTAGAAACTAGAGAGCCTCTGTCATGTTTGTTTTAGCCCTTTGGGTAAAATTGGGATGATAATAGTACTTAATTAGTACTTAATAGTATTTAATAAATTGGGATGATAATAGTACTTAATTCCTAGGATATTATATATCACCATTTGACATACTCATTACCTACAAGCCTGACATGTGATAATCACTTTAAAAACGCTAATAGTCTTTCTACCATGCTTCATATAGGCATTGCTAGGATTTCATTTAAATATTTGTAAATTTATTAATCTTATTAATTTATTAATCTTGGTGAAGGCGGTACACATGTTGTTTTCTCACTTTCCAATTATTCTTCCTGTTTTTGGTAGATTTTAAGTTGTTTTTGGTTATTTCCACCTCAGAAAAAGCATGAGACAACTGTGAAATTGTGGAAATAAAAATTTAATGATTTTCTAAAAATAAATCTGAAAAATACCAGTCATTGGCAGTGAAATGACATGTGAATTAAATTCTCCATATTACCCATGGAGTTGAAAGGGCAGAATGAATGTGTCCATAGTGAGCGCAGCAGCCTCCACATCCAAAGTATAAAAGGGTTTAGTGGATCCTCAGTGAAGACAATTTACAATGGAAAGAGTGCTTGGTAATTAATAGCTAAAATTTATTCAGAACTCACTATTTATCACACCCCAAGCTAAGTGATTTATGCATTTTTCTTCTTTAATCTGTATAATAATCCTATGTAACAGAAAGTATATTAATCTGTATTTTCTAGAAGAACCAATTGTTACTCAAAGAAATGTAATAAGTAGGATGTTTCATTAAACAGGAGAAGTTTGATTATATGGCTTATATGCCTAATGATTACAACTTCATCATCTTTGATTCAAACATGCATTTACGTTGTTTTCAAAGACATTGAAATTTACTCTAGAGCTACCCTATAAACCTGTTAAAGGCTATTGCACATGATATACTTTCTATTTCATCACTTTTTTTGAAGATAGTGATTTTCAGAAATAAAAATTCCATTAGCAGCCAAAGTGGATAGTGCATGATTGCATTGCCACAACTTTATTCAAAACTGTAAAATCTGTAAAGATAAAATTAAATTATGGTGACACATTAGTCACTAATATAGCACACTTGGTGGAACAATGAAAAACTTATGCAAGACACTAGCTTATTTTTTTTTTTACCAAATTTATTTCTTCTCTTCTACCAACAATTAGACTACACATGCAGTCTGCTTTGGAGTAAAGTATCTATGTGAATGATTTCTAGCCAAAGGCATGTGATCAGAAATTAGGTACACTACTTCCAGATCTAGCTATAGAAATGCTTCTTTTGTAATCTTTTGTGCTCTTTTGCTCGCCACTAGCTGGTAACAGAAGAGCTCTGTGATTTAGAAAGCTGTATCTTGGACACAGGGACCACAAGACAGAAGGAACCTAAATCCTGGGAAGGTCACTTAAACAAGAACCACCTGAAAATCAGAGGCATTCATTTTAGATATATGTGTAAGATAAACTTCTACCACTTTAAAACAATTTGATTCTGGGATTCATCAGTTATAACAGGTAATATTATCTGAACTAATACAGAAATTGACAATTTGAAGCAGGGTGGTATTTTAACAAAACCCTTTAAAATGTGGAGTGGCTTAGTTGTTGGGCAGTGGTCGGGCAGTTAAATCAACATTGCAGTGAAATCTACCTGGTGCAGTGAGAAAACATTTAGTGAAAATGTCACCAGCAATAGTTGAATAGCAGTGATAATGATGGGTTGACATTTATGGTCTGCTATTGTAAGGTATTATTCTGAGATAAGATAGAGAAATAATTGGTTGGCTTGCAAGCAAAAATATTTAGCGAGTACGGAAAGTACAGAAATTTTGGACCTTAAAAGGCTAGAAAAGCTGACTTATTCTAAATGCCAAAGAGTAATAAGAAAGAATTTTAAAAGCATTGAATGAAAGGCGCAGTAAGATTTAGTTGAACAACATAACTCAGTTTTTCAGCCAAGGTTAGGTTATGCAGCATCCCTACTGATTTCTTCAGAGGGAGTCAAGTTAGCCTACATTAAGTTGAGAAATAGAGACACAGACACTGCTGTGCTATTAAATTTAAACACCTGGATCTCAAAAAGTACATGAATAAAAAGGCATGATTTATAGTATTCGCCAATGTCTGTGGTAATAACTACTCTCACCCCAGCCAATTTCAAGCTATCAAAGTGATGTCAACTGGCTCCCAAAATTCCTGAAAATTTAAAATCACTTCTTGAAAGTCAGTAGTGGCTGGTTACTACACTGCACAGTACAGAACTACAGAATACAGCATATTGTAGCCGTTGTGAAAGCAATTTTGATGTGTTTAAAGACACTGGAACTACCTAGAATCAAATAGAAAATAAGTCTACTAAATTTTTGGGAGGCAATTACATAACCCAAAATATTATGACTCCTGATTTGCATGAACGAGAAGCAAGATGTAAAAATTATGCAGGGGCTAAGGAAAGCATAATGCCTAAAGCCTATTTCAGGTAGAGAATAACAAAAGAGGAGGAACCTTGAAGAAAGTAGAAAGGGAGAGCCTTATGTACTAAAAAACAAGGTATTTGGTCCCCCTAAAACAAAATCAGCTGTAATCAAAGACCTCTTCTAATTACTATGGCAGGGAGGTATTCACAATACCTTCCTTCCAAGGTTATTTCATTGCTATGTGCCAGTACTGCTGGCTCTCTCCCATTTTTTTTTCCTTTTCCAAATGAGAATATTTTTCCAGTGATCTCGTTCCAGCACCACCATAGTATGGTATATTGGCTATCTGTGGAGACAGACAGACAGACAGACAGAGACAGAGACAGAGAGAATGAGAGAGAGAGAGACAGAAAGAGACAGAGTGGGACATAGAGAGACAGACAGAGGTTAATTTCCTATTGCTCCTGCAAAAATTTATAACAAATGTAGTGCCTTAAGCCAATATAAACCTTATCTTCCTCTTTTGGAGGGTGAAAGTACAATGTGGGTATCACCAAGACAAAATCAAATTGTCAGGAGGGCTACATTTCTTCCAGGGGATTCTAAAAGAGAATCTACTTTTAGTGTTCGCACTTTCCAACTTTCTAGAAGCCCTCGTTCCTTGACTCATGACTCCTTCCATTTTCAAATGCAGCAGTATTAGTTGAGTCCTCACAGTTCACCATCCTGACCTCCTTTCATCATTCCACCTTCTTTTCTGATTTAGATTACTCTTCGGGGTCCCTTTTCCGCTGTAAACCACCTTCATGATTACACTGCACCCACTCAGATAATACATGATATTTTCTTTCTCTTAAAGCAGACCGATTAGAAACCTTAATTCACTGTGCAAACTTAATTCTCCTTTGTCACACAACCTAACATATTCACAGCTTCTGAGGCTCACCACTGGACATATCTGGAGGAGGAGTAGACATAGGGTGGAATAGTATTCTGCCTAAGGTAATGAGAAACTCAACTTTCTAGTTAGTAGAGTTTCACATAAAGAGAAGCCACGTGTGGCTTTGATAATAATTACTGTCCAACTGTTGGAGTTGCCAGACTTTGATATAGGTGCAGTGATGTAGTTTTGGGTTTTATCTTTTGGGAGTATTCTCTGCTTAGCATATATGATGACAAGAAGTGTGGTTGTCACAGCTTGACTAGCTGCCCATGAAACTCAATTTTTCTTCTTGGTTACACAGCTAGAATGTATTTCACAAACTCCCTTGCAATCAGGTGTGTCGATATGACTAAATTCTTAAAATTGAATGTGAGTGGAATTAAAATGTGCCCTTTCCAGTTCTGGTCCTTAGGAAACTCCATTCATCATCCCACACACACATTTAATCTCTGACTGATGGCAAAGGGACAAAGTGACTGGGAAAACGTCTCGGAAAATGGCAGTGCCATAAACTGGAATAGGCACGACTTCTTACATACCGTTTAAAGAAGAACCACTCATGGGTATAGAACCTTCATTTTGAACTTCATGTGAATGATGAATTATCTTTTATAGAGTTAAGTTTTGAGGCTTATTTGTTAAGGCGTCCATCAATACCTTGACTTACATAGTTACCAAATAACATTAAGTGCATAGTTACAATCAGCATTGCATTCTATCTTATTTTCTAAGAATAAAGACTGTGATCACAGAGAAGCACTTGTTGTTGGAAACACTGATCTTTTCTTATTTGTGTCTTCTATAAAACAGGTACCTCTTTCATTTAGTTAATGTAACTACTAAGAAAGAAATGTAAAGCACTTCATGTTACACTTACAAGGAGATTTTTAAAAAGACTTAATTTTATCAAAATTATAGATATTTGAAAATGCTATTGGTTATTTATACATATATAAAGACACACAAGAGGCAGCCAGTTTATTCATTTTGTTCACTAGAAATAATTTATAAGAAAAATTAGAGGACAATAACTCAAGTAGAGTATGAAACAAATGGCAATTTTCTTCATCATATGCCATTATTTTTCAGTTTCCTCTTCTCAAATTGAGGATTGGGGCTGGGGATTTAGCTCAGTGGTTAGAGTGCTTGCCATGTAAGCACAAGGCTCTGAGCTCGATCCCCAGCATCGCCCCCCCCCAAAAAAATTGAGGATTAAATGTTAAGGACACAGAATTGACAAATGAATTATAGCATCAGCTACCATACACACTGCAACTCAGCATCTCAACAGAGATAATTGTTATTTATCAACCAAACCGTTATTTTCTCCAGAAATTTGCAAAAAGCCATTTTTCTTCTCATTATTCTCACTTGTAGTCTAACTGCTTTTCTTTCCATTTTTTCTGCATGTAACTATTTATACTGAGTATACAGTGACGTATATAAAATGCACTCATCTTCAAATGTTTACAAATTCTTGAGTTTTAACAAATTATATTTTAAGTATTAACACTATTATTTTCTCATTTCAAATATTTCTAAGTATACGCACAGTATACATCAAGTTATATGAGGCTACATACATTATATTTTCAAAGTTATGAATAATACCAATTTTATGCATACATTGCTGAAAAGGCATTTACCAGAGGAAATTTTATACAGTCTAACTCCCTTAGACAAAACTGTAAGAGTATGGAGTTTCCATTAAGCTAAAATAATTTGAAAAGAAATAAAAATGTCAATCAACAGGTTTGTTTGAGCTACATGATGCCAGTAAAATGATTGAACTGATTTTATTCTTTGAATTGACAGTGTGGAGTTTATACTATTGACTGAAACTAACAGATGTTTTGGCATAATGTAGAGACAATTAAAGCAACCTGAACAGATGAAGCTTCTATCTTATTTTCAAAGACATATGAAAGGGATTTGACAACTTCATTTGGAAATAAATTATAATATTTAATGACTGTCACTCTTTGGAAAGACTTCTTAGATCTATTCTAAATCCTGTACTCTTTATTTGAATATCTGTTTTTCTTCTTCTTCTATTTCCAATGAAATTTGAGAATATATATTCTGGTCCTCACACAAAACCAATCTGCATTACATTTCTCATGTCATATTATTTTCTTTAGGCACTAAATATGGATGTTATGCTTATGTATTGATTTCTTTATTCATTCTCTGTATATTTATCTTCTACTATTCACAAGATATTGTAGTAAATGATGAAATACATACATGCCTTCAGTGCATGTTTTAATATAACAGAAAAGGTAACCCATGCTCATTTATTGTTGTAGTTAATAATCAAAAGCCTTTACAATTTATCATACTTGGCACCAGTTGTATAATGTCCATTTTCTGGGCTGGTCTATGGACTCCATGAGTGCAAGAACCGTGTCTGGTGTGTTGATGACTTAATATAATTATAAAATAAGTATATTCTGGATGAATAAATTGTTTAGCAAGTAAATTTGGTATAAATTACATTGGTACTATCTTATACTTAACATTCTGAATTATCTTGCGTCTTAAATTTTGGATGTCATTCAAGAAAGTTTTTCTACCCCTATTTTTTATACTTAAAATTTGGAAGGAATGAAATGCCAACTTCTGGTTGCAAACAGGTAATAAATCTATGGCTTGCATTGATCCCATAGTTATCATATCATTGAAAACATAATTATATTAGAGCTTGAAGAATAGTTCATTTGAAATATTCAAAACACAATAGCTCTTTTTAGAATACTCATTCATTTCACAATGACTTGTCCATCCGTTATTACTTTGAATATTATAGTTACTTTCTCGTCATATATTTAAATAAAAAATTTTATAACAAATGCCAAATAAATCAAGAAAAATAGAAATTTGATTTACTGTAGATAAATTTTAAAACTTCACATTCTAAAAATGCCATATAAAAGTAACACATACATTTTTCCTTGACCTTCTTATACATATTTATAGAAATTTAAGAATTCTTTTTCAGGCTGGGAATTTAGCTCAGTGGTTAGAGTGTTTGCCTTACAAGCACAAGGCTCTGAGTTCAATCCCCGACACCCCCCAAAAAATTCTTTTTCAAATATTACTTACAATAGCTGAGAACTAATACACTCACATGAATTAATTCTTTGTCTATAATTTTTATTGGGTGAGTTAACTATTTATATTAATCATAAATAATACTAAAAAGGTAGCATTCTTTCAGCTGATAAATTTGTTAAGTTACACAAAAATGCATAATTATGCTAGTGAGACTGAGAAGGAAGGTGAAAGCTGAAGTTTATTTCAACATTTGTCTAATAACCTAGATTTCATTGACCGGTGATTGGGGTACACAGATGAGTAAGAAAGAATTCTTATTCTCAAATAACTTTTAATCCTATAGTAGATACATGACTATTGCAAAATATAACTTCTTAGTAATATAGAGAGTGGCATATGTCCTAGAAAAAGAAATAGGACACTAAGGTAAGTCCAAAGAGGATATATAATTTCTAATTAGGCCTTTAGGAAGGAAAAGGTATTTGAAATTAATCCGAAAGAATCAACAGTGGGTATTAAGCATTTAGAAAATAGTGGCTCATTTTCCTTTCAACTCTTTTGGGAAAATCAAGACCTATCTTCATGATTAGAAGACAAGGACTATAATTAAAACTCCCCTTTGAAATGATAAAGTGCTGTTTTGGGATTCCATTTTTAGTATGTTAATATGGTAAAATGAGAAATAGAGGCTCATATGTGATCGTAGTAACACAGAGCACAGAGCGTATTAAGAGACTGAGCTAGGCCTTTGAATAACATTTTATTCCTTCTAGCCTAATTTTCTTCAAGGGAGGTCACTGATTTTCACTTATGGTCATTTAAAATTTCTTTAATTTATTCATAATATTCAAATCTAAAGAGTGGTATTAAGGTGAGGTGTCATAGGGAAAGCAGCATGTATCTGTTTCAAATGTGTCCTGGTCATATTTCATTTCAGGAGCTATTGAAAGCAGCAAGTTTTCTCTTCAAGGATACGATACAGAAGAGTGACTTCATGGTGCATCTATCTATAGGAAATACAATAGAATATTTATTTAATTTATAGGTTTATGCTTTTGTATGGGGTATTATGGTTATTATAAGTTTTAAATCCTTTTATTCTGAAGGATCAAGAATATCTCAATATTGGAGAAACTATAATTGAAAAGTAAGGACATTACATAACCATTATGATATCTCTCCAATGAACAAAAGTTGGAATTATTAGTGGTTGGCTCCAGTAAAAGATATCTGCATTTTTCATTTCATGCATTGGATATGAAACGAAAATCTGCCACGAAACAAGTCCCCATTTTGCTGGTATGCAAAAAGAACATACCATGGTGGTAGTTGAGGACAAGGAAAGCAAGTCTAGACTAAAATCTTCAAGAAGGTAAGGAAAAAATTAAATACCATGCTAAATTTGAATCAACTGACAGAGACAGCTCTGATGGGTTTTTTGCAGCAGTAGAGGGATGGCTAAACTAAATAGAATAGAATGCCTTCTGTTCAACAAATAAGTCATGCAGTATTTGGATGGGGAAATTAGTGACATGAGACTAGTTACTCCATAAAATTATTATCATTATTCTTATAGAATACGGTGGTTAAACTGTTATAAGCCTTATGATTAAAAGGTAAAAAATTTACATCTCTTGTTTATCTTTGCTTTAATTGAATAAAATTAAACATAAGGACAGTGATTTTAAGCATGGCAATAATGAACAGAGTATGTATGTAGAGTTTTAGGCTAATAAGGATGGCCCCATGTGAATGGCATGAGCAGTGCCCTTGGTCTATGATTATGGGAAAGTACACGTTGTACAACCTCATCTTCATTATTGTGGTGTAGAATTTAGCATTTTAAAGTATTTAGGACCATGATATTATTTCTATTGTTAGAAGAGTATATCAAACAAAATATTATCTTACAATTTTATAATGAATTTGATCAAAATTTAAAGGCTATAATTTTTTATAGCTCAATGTATGAGTACTTCTTGTTATGAGTACTTCTAGGTTATTAAATGAATGTAAAATAATACTAATCTTGACAGCCCTAGGAAACATTTAGATATAAAAAGGATCAGACATTTGTATTTTGTAAATTAGTTTTTATAATTTCTTGTATCTTTTTACTTCTACTTTTCCACTAATATTTAGTAAAGTTTCTTTTTATTTTTAGAATGTAAATAACTTTATAATAAATATTATTTTCTTTTTTTCTCTTCTGTCTCTCTCTCTCTCCCTCCCACCCTCCCTGTTTCTCTTTGAAACAGGCTCTCACAAAGTTACCATTCCTGGCCTTAAACTTATATTCCTTCTGTCTGAGCCTCACAAGTAACTAGGATTATAAGCGCCACTGCACTTGACTTTCTAATACATTCTCAAATATTTATATCAATATTAACAATGAAATAACACAATGGGGCTTATTCTGAAAATACTAAGAATTCTACATCCTATCTCTTTAGCCCATGTTAGATATCCAATTTAATTTTTCTTAAAGCAGTTTTCAAACTTTAAAAAAGAGTGCTTGCAATTCTATATTTGAATGACTTTAGAAAAAATTCTATTAAAATCTATTAACTCAGGGGCTGGGAATTTAGCTCAGTGATTAGAGTGCTTGCTTAGCAAGCACAAGGCCCCGAGTTCAATTCCCGGCACACACACATACAAAAATTATTCTTTCACAGGACATTTAAAGTTCTAACTAATTTCATCATGAACATTATTACCTGTCTCCAAATCATTTATAATCATAGCGTACTCTTTTGTTGGACATCTTTAGAATATTAAGATAAATTTTCATATTTCCATTTTTGTTCTATAAAATTTACATATGAATTTTGACTTCTGTATTAGTCGGCTTTCCTGTTCCTGAGACACAATACTCAACACATGCAATTTAAAAGAATAGGTTTATTTTGGTTTATAATTTTAGTGGATTCAGTCCATGGTTGGTTGGCTGAAAGGCAGAAATAGCATGGCAGAAGGGTGTGGCAGAGGAAAGCTTCTTATCCCTGGGCAGCCAGGAAGCAGAGAGAGAAGGGAGGACCCAGCAACAAGAATATGCCCTTCCAGGCTACACATCCAGTGACCCACCTTTTCTGACCAAGCTCTACCTTTGAATGAAAGATTTGGGGTGACATTTAAATCCAAACCATAACAATTTCTTTCTGCATAGCGTGAGGATATCAGTACTTTCATATATTCTCCAAACTTTCCCCTCTCATCTCCCACAAGCCATTGCCTACAGATTTACTTTCACACTAGGCAAGGCTGTAAAATCCTATATTTTCTTTTTCAACCACAACCATAATTTTCATGCTTTGCCTGTAAATTTACAGAACATAAAGATAAATTCACTGCACAGCAAATACAATGCAAATACTATATATAAACAATGTTTATTGGCTATTCAAGCAGCATACCATGTTTAAAATTCTTTCTTTTGGATTCAATACAGTGATCCTAGATCATCTGAAAATAAAATAATGTTGTAATCAAGACTATAGATATATCTATATATATGTATATATGCATATGTGTATATATTCAAGATTACTTACATGTGTGTTTGTGTGTAAATATAATTTTTAGTTGCATTGTCCTTTTTCATGTTCCTAAAACATTAAGTTTCAGACAAAGTTAGCCCTTAAGAAAGAGAACTTCTGTGTCCAATCTCTTTTTTGTCCATTCTGTTGAAAATAACAATCACTTCCATTTTCTCTTTTCATCATGACTTCTTTTCCTTTCATATCTTTTAGAACACTAGCTAAAATTTTATATATATATATATATATATTTTTCCTCTACTAGTAGAAAAGTTCCTTGAAATTACATTTTTCCCCAATCTGTGCGTGTACTTGTGCACAAATGTGCATGCACATGCACACACACATACACACACATACACACACACTGCTGAAACTCTGGTGCTTATAGAAGTATGTAAAATAAGGAAAGGGATCAAGAAATGTGTATTAACTGAAGAAATTAATTATATACTTGTGTGATTCTACCCTGTGGATTATAATACTTTCTGAATGGTGTTCCCTTTTTTGCACAACATCTATCCCTGATGTCTTTGTCTTTCTTCTGCTTCAAAAAATGCATGTTTTAGACGTGGTACATACAATTAAAAATGATTTCCCAATATACTATTCTGTGATTGATTTGCTATTTCCTGACTTTCTTGGCTTCCTCTATTTTATCCTCATTTTGCTGAAGTACAACCTAGAAAACATTCCTGGAAAGAACGTTTTGGAAGTAAACTACTTGATTCATTTCATGTTTGAATGTGTATTTGTTTTGTTGGTTAGAGAACAGCAGATTCTAAATGTTTCCTTCAGAACTTTTAAAACCTTGTCCACCAGGTACTGTAACGTTCAATATTGCTTGCAACAAGTAGTATAGTTTTATTTGTTGTTGTTGTTTGTTTTTATCTTGAAATTGTCAGTTGGGGATGGAGATGTAGCTCAGTGGTAGAGTACTAGCTCACGTGAGATCCTAGGTTCCATCCCCAGAATCATGAATAAGCAATAAAAATCAATTATTAGTAACTTTTAGCTTTACTGTTATTAAATCAGAGTATATTTACGTGTAAGTCTTCTCGTGTTTCTGTTTTGTCGAACTCGTTAACCAGTAAATCTTCTGATTCTGAAGATATTTTAATTTTCTGGTAAAGGGAAACTTTCTCCCATTATTTTCCCTCTACTTTCTTGGCTTTGTCTTTCCAGAGAACTCTCCCCTGGATGATGTAGCTCTTGAATGGATACCCTCCATTTTAAACATTTGTCATACTTTTGAAAGCTTGATTTTTATGCTATTTCCTAGGATGTATTCTCAACTTGACTTTTTATCTCTTTGATAGTTTTATTTTAGCAATCATATCCTTAATTACTATGGAGTACACTTACTCTATGCTCTGCCTTTTAATAGCACTCAGTTTTGATAGAGTGTCATTATTTCTTTAAATGCTCTCAAATACTAATGAATTAGTTTTTTCTGATTTCCCATATACTGGAAGAATTAACTGATGCCTATGTCATTCACTTTTCTATTGATTATGCTTACCCATTTTTTAAAAGTAAAAAGGTTAGTGAGAGTGGCACAGTAGTTCACTTTTATGTTAATAAGGCTAAATCTTTAACAGACAATGATATCTCTTACCAAATCTAAAATGAAATAACTTGTTAGCAGACATGGATCTTGGCTGTTTTGAATATATGTGCGACTTACTCTGGATCATTTTGTGAAACCACAAAACTTTGGAGTACCTCTATGAGCGAATAAAGTATATTACAAGACGGCCATGTCTGCTGATCCCCTAAATCTCGTACATTCCATTTGAGTTGTTGTGCTTAGAAACTTGTTTGATCTATCTCATTTAACATAGCTGGCCGTATCAACCAGACAAATCTCATGATTTAAGTGGTGAAAAGGGAAATAATAGATGTGTGACTTCTACGCAATGTGTGTGAACTGAATGAAATCTGTGTTGTTCAGAGGGGAGCACTTGAACTGTGTGCTCTTTCCAAGTGGAAATGGCATCTCAGGGATGGGTCCTGACAATAGCATGCCAGATCTATCACACTTCCCACTGTCCTTGGAGTAGGACTCCAGCAAATTAGAGAATCTTATTTTTTCTTTTCTTTTCTTTTCTTTTTTTTTTTCTTGCCACAGGGTCTCACTATATAATCCTATATAATCCAGCTTGGCTTTGAACTCACTACGTAGCCCAGGCTGGCCTCGAACTTGTGGCAATCCTGCTTCGGCCTCCTGAATGCTGGGGCTACAGGTGTGCACCACCTAACCTGGAAAGAAGAGAACCTTATTTTGTTGTACCTCTTTTCCTTTTGAGCTCCTATTTTGGCTGCATATCAGCATGAAATACTGTTCTAACTACAGTGCGCTTTAGGTCTTATGTGGTGAAATGTAACAATTTATTTTCTCTTATCTGTGCAGAATTTGTGTCATATTTAGAAAAACTTTTCTCTTTATGGGGAAAGTAAACCTTTCATTGTTTCTTTTAATATATTATTGCTTACTGTTTTATATTTATATGTTTGATTCTTTTGAGTTATTCTGGTATACAGTGTGGTGTAAATTTCCAAAGTTTTAAAAGATTATTTTTTCTTGTTGCCTTCAATAGCTGACCTCACATTATATGGAAATCCTATAGGTATATAAATATCTTTATATACATATGCATTGATTTGGGCTTGTGTATTTATGAGAGAGTGTTGCATTGATTTTAGTTGTTTAGAATATTTTTCATTCTGTGTAGGTCTAGAAGTTCTATTATTTTTATAATTTCTCTAGCTCTTATTTCATTGCTATGGTTCCTGCTTTTTCCATATTGCGTCTATGGACATCGTGGCAGAAAAGAGATGATACTTAAAATTTGTTAATTCTGGGAAAGTGTAATAAAGTATTATGGTTTATATCTTAACTATCTCTCCAATGCCTGTGTATTGAAGGCTTGGTTCACAGCTGATGGTGCCGCTGGGAAGTGGTAGAAACTTCAGGAAGCTTGGTTGGTGGGAGTAGTTTGTTGAGGACATAGCCTCAAAGGTATATTGAGACCCTGACCCCTTGCCCTGTTCTTTGTTTCCTGGAAGACATGATACAAACAGCCTCGTTCTACCATGTGCTGTCCCCCATGATGTTCTGCCTTGCTACAAGTTGAAAAAGAAGGGCATAGTAACCACGACCCAAAAACTCTGAAATCATGTGCCGAAATAAATTTTTCTTCATTTTTTTTAATCTCAATTATTAGTCCCAGTGACAGAAAGCTGACTCACACAAGCAGGAGCTATGTACAAAAGTGTGAGCAAGGTGGTACTCCTGTGACTATTAATATCTGGGTACCATCATCCTTAGGCCTATAGAGGTGAGAAAAGGTAGCAAAAGGAAGAAGCTGTTAACACAACCCAGAAAAAGTCCCATACTGAGGGCTACTAATAGGGAATATGACTTGCCATTGAGGGTTAGAGTGCAGCTAGTCCCTGAATTACGATGGTTACATATGATTTTCTGAGTTTATGATGGTGTAAAGTATACATTCGATAGAAAACCTACCTTGGATTTACTGGGCTGTGATGGGCTTTGCAATAGTCTCCTGCAGTGCTAGGCGGTGGCTGCAAGCTGCATGCCCTTGGTGAGCCATGCAGTCAGAAGGGTAAACAATGGAAACTATGGTGTAAGGTATAGCTGTGATGTTCAGTGCATGTATTAAATGATAATACTTTCAATTTTCCATGAATTTACCACAATGTAACCCGATTATAAGTTGAGGAGCATCTATGCACCCAAATTAAAAGGCTGAAGACAAGGAAATTTTGAGGCAGCTCATGTAGTTCAACCTCACAAACACAGAGCAGGCTAGGATAGTATCTGGAAAGTACAATCAAAAATTTTCAGCAGGATAAATTTGCTTTGCTTCTCAGTATGCACTCATATTTTTCATCTAGGAAACGAGTTTATGCCCACCACAAAACAGATACACTGTTAACTACTTAGCATTGTGAAGTAAAGGTTTGCCCATTACTTGAAATCTCAAACGTTAGTTTATTCCTGTACGCAAGGAGAGGAATTCTACCTTTATTGTCTCTACCAGTATCGATTCTTCATGGACAGACAGAAAGCAGATTTTAAATAGGTGAACAAGCACGTGATTTCTTGGAAAAAGAGTTGCATAGGCACGATTATGTAGTAATAATTGACTTGCATAAAAGGCTTTTGAGCAGCCAAAGGGCAAAGGGTAGAAGAAGAGAAATTACACAGCTAGACACACAGATACAAAATCATTGTATAAAGAAAAGCAACAAAAAGTACCATCAGAGGATGTTTTGAGCACTTTTTGCCAATATATTCAAAAACTCAAATAAAATATATGAATTATTTGAAACAATGAATTTAACACAACATATTAAACAGGATTAGAACATCTGCAAAATGCATTTGAATGCTTTACTGAAGTAGAGTTAATTTTCATAAATTTGTCCATATAAAACACTCCAGACCCAAATGGTGCCACAGAAGAACTTCAGCAAACATTTAAGGAAGAAAGAATAATGTTTAACAAGAATATTTCAGAAATAGAAGAAAGAAAGCTTCCCATTTCATTAAATGCATCAAAATACTCCTTTTTACCAATACTTTCGTTCTAGAAGAAAATTACAGACTAATAGCTCTCATGATAAAATTTCTTAATGATATATCAGCAACAAAATTAGCAATGTATAAAAAAGGAAATTCATCATGACTCTAAGATTTATATAAGAAGTGCAAGTTTGGGTTCATAGTTGGCTGTAAGTAAATATTAACAAAATTAACCTGAAAATCTGATCATCTCAGCAGATGCAGAAGAAGCATTTGATTCAACCAACATTCATGATAAAAACTCCTAACAAACCTTTTCAATCAAATAAAAAGGTATCCATGACAACAACAAAAATATTACAGCCAATCTCCTACTTAGTGGTATTATATTTAATACTCTTCCTTTACGATTGGAAACATTGCAAGAATTTCTTCTTTCATTACCACTTTCAACATGGTATGAAATATTCTAGCCAGTTTACATGAGCAGTATGAGAAATTAAAATAACTTGAAATATAAAGGAAGAGGTAAAATGTTGTTAGCCATTGTTAAAATTAACTTTCTAATTAATTACATTAATTAACAATCCACAGTAAACAAAATAAGTACTAAAACTACCAAATTTAGCAAAGACTCAGGACACAAAGTTTATAAAAATTATAACTATCCTGGCTATTTTTCCATTTTTTCATTAATATGTTATTAAATATTTAGCATAGCCTCACTTTATATTTCTTTGAGAGTCATGCTTTTTAACATTTGAAAATTACACTTTGACAATTTGGAAGTTCCATTACATGGGCAGTTAAATTGGGTAGCCCTGAGAAAGGCCGTCTCTCATAGATTTTTTAATATCAGATCCATCTTTTCTTAGCTTCTTGAGTGAATGTATAGTGATAAAAAATCTTTTAGTCTTGGAGACTCTTGGTTCATACTTTTCCTGACTCTGTATTTTTGTACACAATTTGGGGGCTTGGTGACATTTGGATCCTTATCTGATTTGCAAATGTTCACTAGGTTACTCTCTATTGGCGGCAGTAAAATTTGTCAATTTGATTTTACTGTCTGACCAAGTCGTGATCTTCAACAGGTAGAGATGGATATGTATTTTCTTTTTGAGCAAAAAGAAAAAAAATTAGTCAAGTTTTATTATTTGGTTGTTTTTTTTTCTATTTGTACAAAAACATATCTTATTTCCACTGAAAAAAGAGAATACTTATTTAAACTAAATTTTACAGTTTAAACTATTAAACTGGCCCGTCACTGAGTAGTTGCTAAGTTCTTTCTTAGTTTGTGTATAGGTAACTGTTAAAAAGTCTCATTTATGAAAGTAAAATATTTTCCTACATTTGAGATATTATTAGTAGATTGCAAAATATCTTAAAAAGAGTGATGTTCTTTGGTCTAGAAAGCACAGCATCAGAATTCTGAGGAAAAAAATGACATATTAAAGTGCTATCCTTTTAACAAAACAAAACAAAAAAATTTGCATGGAAACTGTTAGTTTAAGAGGCATTTCTTGAAGAACTCAAGTATATATAATGAGAAAATCTGTGGACCAGTCATATTCATTGATAATTTGGGCCTTCTAACAGTGATACATATGCTCTTTGCCATCTTACATTAAAAACTGTGAGGAGTATGACAGTAAGGAGAAGAAATCTAAAG
>PVJO010013874.1:0-50254 GCA_004026905.1 Hystrix cristata
TAGGTACTGACAAATATTGGTAAGAAATTCCTTCCCTTGCAAAATGCTGGAGGAGATAGATAAACACGTGATTATGATACTGTTTCTCTTATAATTAGGGAATGAGAAGGTGTTGTGGGGCTCAGAAGGGGGCTCAGAAGGGCTTTATGAAAGATGAGAGGTGAGCATTGAACAGAGGGGAGGAATTTGCCAGGAGAAGTGAGTCATTGTTCTGTTATGGGGACTAGAATGCATGAAGATATGGGGTTTAGAAATACTTTGCTCCTGGCCTGGGGATTTAGCCCAGTGGTTAGAGTGCTTGCCTTGCAAGCCCAAGTCCCTGAGTTCGATTCCCAGCACCCAAAAAAAAAAAAAAAAAAAAAAAAAAAAACTTTGCTCCTTTTGAGACTAATAAGAAATTGTGTGACTGCACTGTTGGATATGCAGTATTGGGGTAGGCAGGAGATGAATCTAGAAATAGGTTAGATCATACTAAAGATACTGAGCCATGAGCAAAGAGAACCCAGTGGAGGTATTTAAGGAGTAAAGAGATATAATTTCTTTGTTTTTGGAGGAAGAAATATAGTAGATTTGGTGTCTAGAAGACTGGACTAAGAAGTTGTGGGAGTCCAGTGGTGTATGACCAAGGTCTAAGTTAGGATAGTGGCACAGAGTGTAGAGATTTACTTGGATGAGGATGGCAGGAAGTAGAGGAGCCGACACATCTAACAATTTAGTGACTTAGTTTTGTGGATTTTTTGCCCATTTACTGTTACTAGGTGATAAAATGAGGGTTTTATAGAATTGGATCTATTTCATAATTTTATTTTATTCTTTTTTTTCATAATTTTAAAATTTAATCATATAGACTTATTTCTATTATGTGTAGACAGAATAAAAACAATGAACTAATAATGTATTAGTCATTTGTAGAATATTTAAACTGTACATAGAATAAAGACAAATGTATTGCTGAGATAGAGTAAATAATTAGAATGATCTTCAAGAAAGGTTATTTCCAAGGTCAAGAAGCAAGCGTTTTTTTCTCCATGATAAAAGGGAACCGATTGGCCTAATCTTATTAATAAAATGTGCTTTTTTCCTATTCAGCATTTGAAATTATTAGAGTCCTGTCAGCAAATTAATTAATAAACACTAAGTCAGACTGTTTGCATATTGTAACACAACAATGGGGTTTAAAATTTGTTTTGTGTCATACTACTTATTTGTAATTTTGTGTCATATTACTTATTTGTATGGAGTAGATTTTTTTTGGTGGTATAATTGTTGCCAATGCAAGTAAATGTTTCATAGACTAGCTGGTACATGAGTAGCTTTTGTACTTTAAATGTGGAAGTATAAAATATTATTTGGAGTTTTGATTGTAGCTTTAGTGCCATGTATTGCTTTGTAAACAAACTTTAAGGTATTTCGTAAATATGCGAAACTGAAATTATTCTTGTACTTTTTCAGAAATTCTAACATTAAAAGAAGTGTTTCAGATTGCTAGTAATGGTAAGCCCTGAATACTATACACACTTACTTTTTTTATTGATGCATTTATTAGTATATGTCATGGTTGAATCTTTGTAGTAATTGAAAAGAGATGAAGCTAATTAAAAGCTTAAGTGAATATTACTTAAATCAATGTTACTTGAATACCCTGTTTACAAGAAAAATCTTAAAAGCTTATTGCATCAGTCTTGTATTACTGTCTTCATAATATCTAAAAAGGTGACATAACGCTTTACCTTTCTTGTTCTATATATTCCAATTTTTATTTAATGAGCATTTGGTATTTTTGGGCTAAAAATACTTTAAAAAACTTGAAGGGGAGTGGAATTAATTTTTTTTTTTACCAGTTTGATAAATATACACATAATTTAGGGGAAGTTGACTGTGGGGAAATTTGAATATGATGATCATGTGGTAGGGAATTCTTGTTTTAGTATATTTGCAGAAAGATGCAGGTGTGAAGAACATTTAGAACATTTATAAGCTTTGCAGAGTACTTTTGTATGGTTGTCCACACTTATTTCTGCTTTCTAGATCATGATGCTGCAATTAACAGATATAGCCGATTGTCCAAAAAAAAAGAAAATGACAAGGTAGGATACATACATAATGTGTCCCTCACAATTAATGACTATTTCCTTAGGGGTCTAATTTTCCCCGTTTAAAAATAGAGCCAGCAGTTCGTGTGTATGTTTTGCTGTATTCTTTTTTTTTTTTTTTTTTTTTTTGGTTCTGGGGATCGAATTCAGGGCTCTGTGCTTGTGAAACAGGCACTCTAACCACTGAGCTAAATCCCCAGCCCTAGTTTTTTTTTTTTTTTAAGAAGGAAAACACTTTATTTTTAAGTTTTTTCACATTTACTTTATTCTTTATTGCTAGTGGTTTAAAACCTTTCTAATAATTGTTGTTCACTTTAAACAAAATACTTCTGCCTGAATTTGTTGTTGTAATTGAATGTAACTATTCTAAAAATAGAACTGATGCCCAGTATCACACTGTCTCTTTTTGCTTTGTATTTGGATAGCAGTGGATACGTTTTCATTTGATCGTATGTATTCAAATTTCATTTGACCATATATCTCATAATATATGGTAGTCAGAAAGTTGAGCTGTCACATACATAATTCAAAGAAATTCTGTTACGAGGCCCTCTTCATTTAAAAGGTTGTCTTTTGATACTTCTTCAAGGACTGAAGTCTAGACATATTTTACTGTATTTGAGGAGAAATGCATTCAAGTAAAGATTAAAGAACAGGATATTGGGATTGGGGATTTAACTCAAGTGGTAGAGTGCTTGCTAGGCAAGGCCCTGAGTTCAATCCCCAGCACCCAAAAAAAGCCTTTGCAGAGGTTTATGATGGAGTTGGGAGAATGTAAAGGTTGGAAGTACTTGCCCTGGAGTCAGACTGGGAACAAATCTCAGCTCTGCCACTAATTTGCCTGAAGTCATGTACTCCTACTTAATTCCAAACTTATATTTTCCTATCAAAAAAACACCCCCCCCAAGAAAAACCTTACTATTTTGTGAAGATGAAATTAGGTAATGCATGCAGAGTATCTGTCTTATAGCGAAGTTTTCACTAAATTCTGGCCATAATTATTTTGGTGATGATCAAAAATAAGCATTACAGTGTGTCTGGAACATTGGAGGTCTTTGGGAAGATGTAGCAGAAATAATAATAGAGAAGTAGTTTGAGGCCAGATTACTGTATTAATGACCTGGAAATTTATGTTAGAGGAAATTAGCAGCCACCAAAGTATTCTAAGAAGGTAAATGACACTGTGTAGTTCTGTTATAGAACAAAAGCACTAATGAAAATGTGAAGAGGCCAAGACAAAAGGTTTTGGAAATAGTTTACAAAGACATACTAAAGATCTGAAATAATGTTACTGAAAGAGGAGAGGAAGGAGTACTTTTTATGGTACTGTTGATTGAACCCAGGGGTACTCTGCCACTGAGCTATATCCCTAGCCCATTTTAGTTTTTACTTTTATTTTTTTGTTTTGTGAGATGGGGGGGGGTCTTGTTTTGTAGTTTAGGCTAGCCTTGAACTGTCTATGTACCCCAGGCTGGCCTTGAACTGACCAATCCTGTCTCAGCTTTCTGAGTGCTGGGATGACAGGTGTGTGTCACCATACCCAGCTTTATTTTTTTATTTTGAGGTAGGGTCTTACTAAATTGTCCAGGCTGGCCTTGAACTTTCAGTCCTCCTTCTTCAGCCTCCCTAGTAGCTGGGATTAAAGGTGTGTGCCACCACTCTTGGCTAGGAGATATTTCATAAGCAAGGGCTTTTGGTTAGGGGGAATAAAACATGAGTGTTAGATTATTTGGCAACCGATGGGTCCTGGAGTAATTAAGAGAGCTAAGAAAAGACATAGAAGTGTTTTGGGGGGATACAGTATTGTCTTCTGTTTTGTAAATTTCCAGTACGTAAACACACATGTATTACACACATACACAAACACACACACAGAGATGTTTCCTCTGGCTCTTGACAGAATGGGGCAGGAGATAAAAATCTGTGATCACTAAGTCATGGTATATTGGAATATTCTTGGTATTGATCAGGTAGTCTAAGAGAGGAAGAAGAGAGAAGAATAAGTGTTCAGTAAGTATCTCTTGTCTGAATAAAAGAACTTGAAACACACGTATTTTAAGCATGAGTGAAGGAAGAAGGCAAGCAAGTAGAACAGAAGAGGGGTTAGGTAGAGACGTAGGAGGGAGAATATATGCTGTGAACTGACTGAGGTCAAAAACTAATGGCTAAGTTACTAACAGCTGTCTGCCTTTCTTCCATGTGGCAGACTTTCTCTGCCATGCCTATTTTAGATGCATTTTATTAATGATATGTTGGTGGTTAAACAGGAAAATCAGCTTAGCCAATATGTTGAAGGATTTCTACTAGATCAGAAAATAAAAGTATGTTCAGTTGCTAGTGATGACAATATTTTCCTTGGTAGATTCTTCCCCATAGATACTAGTGAAGACAATTCGAAATTAAGTGCATAATAGTATTTTAAATCTTTTCATTTAAAGGTAAAGTATGAAGTGACAGAAGATGTGTACACTTCCAGAAAAAAACAACACCAGACCATGATGCATTATTTTTGTGCATTAAATACTCTTCAGTACAAGAAGAAAATAGCATTGTTAGAACCTCTTCTTGGGTACATGCAAGCTCAGGTACATACCATACTATATTTTGGATTGTAACTGTCCTGAAAGACTGATGTCAAGCTTGATATTTACATAAAATATAAAGATATTATAAACTACTGCCTGTATCCTCATTTGTGTCTGGGTTCTAAAAAATAATTTTAAAATGTCATCAATGTACTATTTTAAGGAAGTGGGGTAGAATTGTTTTCCCTTGCAAATAAAGATTTCAAATATTTTAGAGTACATGAAAGCACTTGCGTTGTAATTTGTCCTTGTCCATCATGGTTGGAAACTAAATGAATTACATTTAGAAAACTAAGTGAATTACAGAGTTCTATCTATTGCTGAAGCTTCCACTCATTCTTGTGCATATTCTGAAAGAGAATGAATACGTTTGAGTTTGTTCCATGTGCCTGAGTTAAAAATGCTAGATAAACTCTCAAGTGCCCAAAAAGGTATGCATCAGGAAGGTAGCTAGAAAATTGAGTTTTGAGCAATGTAGATGTTAGTTCCTTAAAGATGAAGAATTTAAAGAAACTTGAATATTTCCTCAGATATGAGTACTTATTATTTCTGAGATATAAAACTTACCATTTTAATAAACATGAAATAGTTTATCCATACAACTTTTTTTGGGGGGGAGGTGCTGAGGATCGAACTCAGGGCCTTGTGCTTGCTAGGCAAGTGCTTTACCACTTGAGCTAAATCCCCAACCTCTAGCCATACAATTTATTTGAAATGCTCTAAAATTTACTTTCCAGTTTAAAAAAATTGTTTACCACACATTTGCATTATTTTTCTGTTAGAAAATATAAAAGGACGCACAGTGGAATTTAATTCTGGTTTCCGTTAGTGCCTTTGTGCCCAGTACAAGTTGCAAACTGCAACCTATTATTACACAAATGGATAGACAAATGGAATAATCCTTTGTTGTTGTTGTTTTTACTTAGCTATGTATCTTGGGGATTGCTTATGTGATTTATTTAAATATTCAAGTAATTTTTTGTATGTGTTTGTATCCATTCTTCCTTTATCTCAGATAAGTTTCTTTAAGATGGGTTCTGAAAATCTCAGTGAACAACTGGAAGAATTTTTAGCTAATATTGGAACAAGTGTGCAGAAGTAAGTATTTTTTTCCTTAAGATTGAAAATGAACATCATGTACAGGTACAAAATAACCATGATGAATGTGACCATTATGTATACAATGTATCAATACATGCTCTTGGTAAAAAGAAAAAAAAAAAAGAAAATGAAAAATAAAAAAGGTTGAAAATGAAGTGTGGTGAATAAATTAACAGCTAAATGCCAAAATTTTAAAAAATTTCCACTTAATTTCCTGAGGGAGTATTTCCTCTCCTGTGAGTGTTTCTCACATGGTTTTATGGCTGCCTCTTTCTTTTTCTTTCTTTCTTTTGGGGGGGGCACCTTTTCCCTAGAATATAAACTCTTAATTTCATAACATTGTCAAATTTAATGACAGTTTTTCAGGGCTAGCTTTTATGTCAGAATAAAATAGACACGTAGTAGTAATTATCTATAAATGAAATTATCCTTACACCATATAATGTGGGGTGTGCTTGTTAGATTTCTAGCTAAATCTTGCTTTCCAAGCCATCAAAGCTTTAGATGTGAGAAAGTAGTGTTCTCACCAAGTTTGAAAGTTTGAGCAGTGATACAGTGATAGGTGTGGAAAGAGATGAAATGATTTTTCCCTTTGGGCAGTGCTGGAGATCAGACCCAGGGCCTCAAGCATGCTAGGCTGGTGTTGTATCACTGAGCTCCATATCCCCGGCCCCTAGAATGATTCGTGTTGTAAAGGCACAGGGCAGAGCAGCTGAAAAGTCTTCCGTATTTACAAAGGAGGGAGGAGGGGGTGAAGGGAGGGGAGGCAAACAGGAAAAAAAGAAGCAACAAGAGATATCATGTACAGGTACAAATCCCCTATGATGAATGTTATCACTATGTACATCTAAAATGTACCATTAAAATAAAAAAAAAAAAGAGTCTTCCAGAGTGAGGCATTCAGCATGGATTCATTAGTTTGAATTTGGTATTGTTTTCAAAGTATCTACATACATTCATATTACTTTATATACCTGTGCCACTGCTTCTCTCTTTAAGAAAATGTGTACGAAACAAATATATAGGGGTTGGGGGATTCAGCTCAAGTGGTAGAGTGCTTGCCTAGCAAGTGTAAGGCCCTTAATTCAATCCCCAGCACACCCCCTTAAAACCCTTCCCCCCCAGAATTATATATATATAGGTAAACCTGATTGCTAAGGAATTCTTTGTTGGTTGTGACTGGTAGTAAATAATCTGTTCTCTATTTTAGTGTTCGCAGGGAAATGGACAGTGATGTGGAGACTATGCAACAGACAATAGAGGATTTAGAAGTAGCCAGTGACCCTTTGTATGTGCCTGACCCAGACCCCACCAAATTTCCTGTTAATCGAAATTTAACCCGAAAGGCTGGATACCTTAATGCTAGGAAGTAAGAAAATTGTTATTATTTTCATACATTGTATATTTTGTACAAAGCTTTTGTAAATAAGGAGAGGAAGGGATGGTTGAAGGGAGGGGAAGCAAATGGGAAAAAAAGCAGCAGCAAGATATATCAGGTACAGGTACAAATTCCCTATGATGGATGTTATCAGTATGTATATCTGAAATGTACCAGCAAAATACAATTTAAAAAGGTAATAGCAAATGAATATAATATATAAGTGATATTGTCTGCCAAGTTGTTTTGATTTTACTAAAGGTTGAATTTTTTAGTGGAACAGTATTAATGTGAACTTATTGGCAGATGAGGTACATGAATACTTTTCAAAGTAAAATTCTACCTAGATAGTTATTGCATAATTTAGTTATAAAAGAAGTAAAACTAATTTGAGCTTAAATAAACCTATCACAATGTGAATACTATTAGATATCATTTATATGCTTTAAAACATACATAATTATAACATCAAGTCAGATTTTAGCATTCACCTAAAGAGAGGATGAAGGGTAAAGTAAGAATAAAATAAAATCTCTCATTTTGAATTTATTTCCTCGGAATATTGGACTATAAATTTTATGGGTCATCATTATAACAACTACAATTGATTTGGAAACTGCACAAATTCATTTAGGTACTAAAAAGACTGTATTTATGTTTTGTTGACACATTTTGTTCCCTTTTTGCAAACTGACCCTTTTTAACTTGTATTATTTTGTACTTGTCTGATAAGGTCATTTTAGGTGTGTCACTATTAAAACATGAATGTACTTTCTTCATTTAGTAAAACAGGCTTGGTGTCATCTACTTGGGATAGACAGTTTTACTTCACGCAGGGTGGAAACTTAATGAGTCAAGCCCGTGGAGATGTAGCAGGAGGCCTGGCCATGGACATAGACAATTGTTCAGTGATGGCTGTGGACTGTGAAGATAGGCGATACTGTTTTCAGATCACCTCTTTTGATGGAAAAAAGTTAGTATTTTTTCTACTTTTAGTAAAATATCTACTATTTTAAGCTACTGTAATGGAGGATAATGCCTTTTTTTCAGAAATGTTATAGATATTTTAGATTCAGTAGTATTAAGATAATTTGATTTTTAATCTTATAGAAATGAGTTGAATTTTCTGAGTTGGTCAAATGATAATTTACCTGTGAGTTCATGTTAAGAGACTGGTCACTGGAAATCTTACATAGTATGGGGATGATAGTACAAGTTAATAAAGAATGTCATAGAGTTCCAACTCTGAATTCCTTACTTACTCTGGTAAGACAAGTTACTTACTCAACTCCCCCAATCTTTGTTTTGCTACCTGTAAAATGTAGGTAGGGGGTTGTAATTCCTACTTTTAAATTATTGAGAAGAATAGAAATCTAACATGTGCTCAGCATATAATAGGGGTATTAAATAGTGTCTGTTAAATATTAATCAAGTACTCTAATCAGATTATTTTGTCCATTAATGTTTATGATGCCCCTTAAAAATTCTATTACCTTTCCTTAATGAAAATCTATAAAGTAGTACTTGGAACAATTTTTGAAAAGCATAGAGAAATATAAAAAGTAGCTGGGTGTGATGGCACATGCCTGTAATTTCATCACTGTAAGAAGCTAAAGTGGGAGGATTGAAAGCTTTAGCTCGGTCTAGGTGGTTTGGCAAGATACTGTCTGAATGAATGAATGAAGGACTGGGGATGTAGCTCAATGTGAAGGCCCTGGGTTTAATCCCTAGTACCACCCCAAACAAAAACACAAAAAGGGGGTGGGGGAGACCAACTAAAATTTTATTAACCAGAAAACAACAGTGAATTTATTTGTTTGTTGTCTTCCAGTTTTTGAGCACTTTCTTTGTTTTGTTTTGTTTTGTTTTTTAAAATGGTATGGGGAATGAACCCTGGGCCTTTCCACTGAGCTACATCCCCAGCCCTTTCTTTATTTTTTAAAATTGTAAGAGTGGCTCTCGAAAAATTGCCCAGGCTGGCAGGGAACTTGTGGTCCTCCTGCCTCAGCCTCCCACAGAGATGGGATTACAGTTGTGCACCACCACATCCAGTTCTGAGCACATTTTAAAAATTGAAATATTATACATATAATTTGATCTGCTTATTAAACACACTTATTGAAAACATTTCATAAGTGGCTAGATTATAATATTTTTAAAGACAGGTCATAATTTAAACGTCTTCCTAATGATGGATGTTTAGGTTAACTCTGATCCCCCCCCTTCATTAAAATTTTAATTTTGACCTTTGAACTTAATGTTTAAGAGCAGCCTCTGGGTTCCCTGAAAGTCAGTTTCCTCCTGTATTTCTGCAACTTAAGATATTTTGAGGCAGTTTTGATAGTACATGCCTGTAGTTCGACCTATTCAGAAGGCTAAGGCAGAAGTATGGTAAATTCCAGGTTACCCTGATATCCTGTCTCAAGAATAAAAATTATGAAAATAAATAAATTCAACCTTTACCCCCTTGAAAATAGATGTTATAGCTAACTTATCAAAATGATTGTTTGATTTTATATTCCACCTATAAACATATAATGAATGCTAGTAGTATGTGTTGGTTATTATACTAGATATTAGGAATACCTTAAATTCAAAATTAGTAAAAATAATTAGTAAAAATTATTTTTTCTGTTACTTAAAATATTAATATCAGTAGAATAGCCAAATATTGCTGTTAGTGATTCCATATATTGAAATTTTGATTTAACAGTATTAAAGGAGAAACTAGTAACAATGAAGCTAGTATTGTCTAGTAAAGTCATTGGTACAGGGGCCAGGAACTTCATTTTTTGTTTGTTTTTGGTACTGGGGATCAAACTCAGGGTCTGTGTGCTTGCTAGGCAAGCACTCTAACCACAGAGCTGAATCCCCAGCCCAGGGGTGAGGAATTTTGAATACATGTCTCAGTCATACCGGATCGTCAGGGTCTATCTTCTCGGGACCTGCACTGATTTCTATTACTGCTGCATCTTGGCCTAGACAGCCAAAGTCAGACTTGTTAAAGCTTTAGTCCTAATGCCTCTAGTGGTCTTTTCTTAATATATTTTTTGATTGTGTGCTTTTGGTTTTGTTTTTTAAATTGCAGCTGAAACTTCTTTTTTTTTTTTTTTTTAGATCTTCAATTTTGCAAGCAGAGAGTAAAAAAGACCATGAAGAGGTAAATTTTTATCTAGTTAATTTCTTCAGCAACATTTAAAAATACCTTTCTGAGGGCAAAACATATATTAATGTGATCATTATAGAAATTTTGGGAACTACTGAATTAAAAATCTGTTTTGTAGTCTTTTTGTTTTCAAAAAACATTTTCTCACAGAATTTTATAGTTGGAGAGATGTTAAAGATAATCTCTCTGTTATCATAAAGGCCAAAATTCAGCAATGTCATTCTGATTGTTGCTTCTATCAGGCTATTAGTATCAGGAGATGAAAGTTTAATTTATTCTTTTTTCTCGCAACCCTTTGAGACAGTATTTGCTGCAGCAAGAACATAGTAGCAACTAAAGCTTAAAACCTCAGGGAAATCATAGAAAAACAAAAATTGGGGAGTCTTTCTTCTTCCTCACAGTCTTTCCAGTTTTACTCTTCATACACTAAATATAGGTGAGGTACTCCCAAGAACTTAATTTCAGAAACTGTTTTGAGAAATACTGTTCCATGAAAATATAGCATAGCTTGATTTTTAGCCTTTTTTTATAGCATTATAATTATGTTGGTAAAGTCAAAGTTGGAAATTTTATGTAAAGATCTGCCTTTATTTACTTCTCTTGGAAAAGAGATCCTATTAAAACTTGCTTTTGGTTTCTGAGGAACACAGACAAATATCTCTGTTCTCTGCATGGTTTACCAAACAAAATATTAGATTAGTGGCGAGGCCCTTCAGGCACTGGAATCCTTGAGTATGAAGCAGAAGATATGGGAGAGAGAATGTTCTCTATGTTGAAAGAAGAAAGGTATGTAAAATATATTCACCAGGAAGACATTTATCTCTCTTTTTTTTGTGTTGTTTGTTTTTTTTTTTTTTTTGGTGCTGGGGCTCGAACTCAGGGCCTTGCACTTGCTGGGCAAGCACTCTGACCACTGAGCTAAATCCCCAACCCTTTGCGCTGTTATTAATTGTGGTATCTGAGTTCAGACTGTCTTGTTTGGTGGCAATTAAGGGAGGAAGTAGTATTAAAAGATAAATATAGACTATTGTAGCTTAGTGTGATTGCTGTACTTTTTATTGTATGAAATAAAATTGGGATTTTGAAAATAATCTGCTGAATGGGCTCTTAGAAGTTTATAGCAAGATTTTTTTCTTGATTTTGGTGCTGGGGATTAAACCCAGGGCCTCGAGCATGCTAAGTAAGCATGCACTCTACAGCAGAGCTATACCTCCAGCCCCAAGGTATTTTCTTATGAAGATTATATGTTACTTCTAATGAAACTTCTATTTCAGTTAACTATTGGACAGTCTCCTTTAGAAGATAAATATTGTTAAAGAATATTTTTAATCATATTTTTCTGCTTTTCCTTTTGCAGTGGATTTGTACAATTAACAACATTTCTAAACAGATATACTTAAGTGAAAATCCAGAGGTAATATTTTTATTTTGCATTACCCAGATTTAGCAAAACTGAGTAATTCTGTGGCGTATGTGGCTTTTGGTAGAGTCATAATTTCTCAAGTTTTATAATCTTTTGACTTTCAGCAGGTAGCTTTTAATTTGTCATTTATGTTCTGAGTGATCTTCTTAGAATAATATATTATTTCAAAAGACAATAAAATCATTCCATCAATAAATATTACTGGGTGTTGGCTATTTAGCTCTAAATTGAGTATCATGGAGTAGAGAGATGTAGAAGAAAAATGAGGTATGGCTTCTGGCTGCCAGGAGCCCTCTATCTTTATGGTGAGACAGAACTAAAACTTTAGTGGAGTATTGTGGCACATACCTATAATCCAACACTCTGGGAGACTTGAGGCAAGTTCAAGTCTAGCTTGTAAGTTAGTGATTTAGAACCTTTCTCAATAAAAAGGGCTGGGGATGTAGCTCAGTGTGAAGGCTCTGGGTTCAATAAACAGGATGTCCTCAAAACTGTGTGGTGGGGGCTGGGGATTTAGCTCAGTGATTAGAGTGCTTGCCTTGTAAGCACAAGGGCCTGAGTTCGATCCCCGGCACCACCAAAAAAAAAAAAAAAAAAAAAAAAAAAAAAAAAAAAAAAAAAAAAAAAAAAAAAAAAAAAAAAAAAAAACAAAACTGGTGATGACAGAAGGAATATGTTTTGAAGATGTTAACATCAGTGTGGATGTGAGCTTTAGAGAAAATTCTGTAGAGATGTTGGAAATCTGAGCTAGCACTTGTGTTTTGAGAAAAAGAAAAAACATTGCAGATTGAGAACAAAAACACAAAGCAGAGATTTTTTTGTTTTGTTTTGTGAGACAGGGTCTCCCTATGTATTTAAGGCTGGATTTGAACTCATGTAGTCCAGGCTAGCTAAGGCGATCCTCCTGCCTCAGCTTCCCAAGGGATTACAGGTATGCACCACCACACCTGGTTTAGAGAATTTTTTTTGAAACTAGTAGTATAATTAAAGGTTGTTAATGTAGAATAACAGAAAACTTAAATGTGCATACAGATAATCTGGGGATCTTGTTAAAATACATATTAAAATACGTATTATAATGTTGCCTGAACTCCCAGTTTTGCAAATTATTCTTTGGTTAGCAAGAATATCAAACCTGATGATAGGTTTGATCAAATCCTGCAGTATAGCTGTAGCCATTGGGACAGTCCAAACATACCAGGCAGGACACCGGGGTACCAACTACTATGGAAGGAATCAAGTGGATCCATACTGCAGAGTGTGTAGTTGGGGAAAAAACATGGCCCTAGGATAGGAGCTGTCTAAACTTCCATTCTTACTGGGCCTGACTGTGCTATGAACCCAGCTGCCTTCTAGGAATGGGCAAAGGTGATGGTTTCAGTTGAAGGATTTGAGCTGGGAAGCCTCACCCTTCTAAATTTTAAACTACTGTTATAATGGTGGATTAGATGGGAGAGTCTAGACTAGTTGGTAAGGGATTGATGTAAAAGATGAAAGAGATACATAAGGTAAATGTCTTCCAGGTTTGAAACACAAGTGAAGAGAAGAGCAGTTTGGAAAAGGAGTTTGTTTTTATGAAAATGGCTCTGAGTTGCCAGCCAGCATACACAGATGCCCAGGAAGAAGTTTGAAGTGAAGAAACAAAATCTAATGACCTCCAAAATACTATTTTTTATTTTTGTATGTATTGGGTTTTTGAACCCAGAGCCTTTGCACTGAGTTATGTCCCCAGCCCTTTTTTGAGATAGGGTCTTACTAAGTGGCTTAGGCTAGGCTTGAATTTGTGATCCTCCTGCTTCAGCCTCATAGACTGTTGAGATTCCAGGAGTGTTCCACTGTATTCAGCTTAGACCCTCCAAAGTATTGGCAATTTGTTAGTTTTATAATAAACTTCAGTTTAATATTAGAAAATCAGTGCCATAAAACACCTTTTGCTTTCAGTGACTTGGTCTCCTGCCAATCTATTTTTCCTTTTGTAAGATCACCTGAGAGCAACAAAAAATATAATATAAATTTTTCTATTGCCTAGGGAATACCTAAGGAATACAGTATTTGCATTTGAATAACTGATACCCATAGGTCTTTCCTACCAATTATTAGAACTCTAATTGTTAGTATTTTTAGGTTATCTGGAATTATTATAGCTGTATTAATGAAAATGGGAATTTCAATCAGTTTGTGGCATTGTATTGGCATTTTTGCTAATTGTAAGACAGAGATGTAAAACTCTATTGTGATTTTCTTCTAATTTAAAGACCATTTTTTTAAAAAAATTACAAAATTATCATAATTTTAGGTTATATAGAATAGTGTTAATTATGTACATTGAAATAGATCTTTAAAATGCCGTTTTTAGCTGTTATAAATGAAACAATAGGTCTAAAATTAATTCTCATGGGAAACTGTCTTTAAAGTTTTGAAAACACCCATTATAATTTTATAAATTAATAAATATATAGATATTTCTGAGCATAAATATATTTTGGAAAATTATAAAAAGTTGATCAGCAAAGTTATAAAATAACAACTTCCATATTTTGTGAATATTTCCTGCTTCTAAATTTCTTTTTTTTTAATTTTATTTTAATGGTACATTTTAGATGTACATAGTGATAACATTCATCATAGGGGATTTGTACCTGTATGTGATATCTCTTGTTCCTTCCTTTTTCCCATTCCTCTCCCCTCCCTTCACCCCCTCCTCCCTCATTTCCAAAAGGTTTGTTTCCATTATTTTCTTCTAATTTCTTTGTTCAACAAATGTATTCAATGTTATGGTGCCAGGCACTGTGCTTCGTGCTAGCAATATAAGCTTAATTCAAAGTATCTGGTACAAATGGGTGTAGTGGTACACATGTGTAATCCCAGCACTTGGGTGTCAGGAGGATCACTGTGAGTTTGAGGCCAGCCTGGGCTATATAGTAAGTTCAAGGCTGGCCTGAGCTACATAGTGAGTTCAAGACCAGCCTGATACCCATAGTGAAACCCTGTCTCAAAAATTTAAACCAAAATAAAAATACCCAGAAAACCCCAAAATATCTGCTAGTTAAAAGTTTATAGAAAAAAATAGTATTTTTCTATTATATATATTAGTAGAAAATAGTCATTTTTCTAGATTATAGGAAGTAATAGGACATTTAAGTTTATAATACTGCGAAATTATGTACCTTCATAATACAAGAGAATGTAGAACTACCTTAGTAGCTGTAAATGTAACTCAAAAGCATTCTGACAATTCAGAAAACTGTATTCAAGTTTTTGGTTTATTACATTACTAATATTTGTTCTTTAAAAACAAAATCAAAATAGGAGACTGCTGCACGAGTCAATCAGTCGGCTCTGGAAGCTGTCACTCCCTCCCCATCTTTCCAGCAAAGACATGAGAGCCTGCGGCCAGCAGGGTGAGTTAACGCACTGAGTTGTGTGAAGAACTGTGTGGGCTATTAGAAATGTTAGCGGGCACTTTGATTTCAGCACTACTACTTATATTAGTATGTACTATACTAACAGGTACTTGAACCTCAGAGAAAGTATATTTTCAAAATAGTAATTTTACCAGTACGAGTGGTAAATAAATGATGATTTCAATTTTCCCTAGTGTTTAAATCTCTAGATTGAGGTGATTTATGTTTTTGAGTTTAACTGGAAAGAAAGATGTTCGTTGTTAAATAGCTATGATTTGGGATTGTGTTTTATTAAAATTTGCTCTAGTGCTTGCTTCAGCAGCACATATCCTAAAATTGGAACGATACAGAGAAGATTAGCATGACCCCTGAGCAAGGATGACACGCAAATTCGTGAAGTGTTCCGTATTTTTCTGTGATTACTAACAAAAAAAATTTGCTCTATTTTCATTGGCTTAAAATACTGTTTTCTTCTTTTTTTTAGTTCATTAAGTGGTTTCCAAAAGAGAAAACTAAATGCCCTGCCTTCTGATTTTTTTTTTTTTTTTTTTTTTTGTGTGTGTGTGTGTGTCTAGACAATCTCGGCCACCAACAGCTCGAACTAGCAGTTCAGGATCCTTGGGATCTGAGTCCACCAATTTGGCTGCCCTCTCTTTAGATTCTCTCGTTGCACCAGACACCCCAATACAATTCGACATCATTTCCCCTGTGTGTGAAGATCAGCCCGGGCAGGCAAAAGCCTCTGGCCAGGGAGGCAGGTGGGTAGTGGCATCACAGGGACATTGTGCTTAAGATTCTAGTCCTACATTTGAGTCATCTCTTAACATAACATGTGCATCAGGTGTGCTCTTCTTTAATTACCTAACATAATTTTAATAATTAGGAGAGAATCATACACGGTTTTTTATCTTCTGCCTCAGTTAAAGAAGTTAAGATAATCCAGTTCCAAAGATACTTAATTCTGAATTGCTCATCAGGTCTACTTCTTGGACATGTGCTCTGACAATCGCAGAAGAAAGTTGATCTTTCAGTCATGACACTGTTTTTAAAAATCTGAAGGGTAGTTGGGGATTTAGCTCACAGCAAGTGCAAGGCCCTGAGTTTGATCCCCAGCACCAAAAAAAATAAAAAATAAAAAATCTGAAGGGTAATACATGTGCTATAGATTTAGTGTATTAGAATAATAAATCTTTAGGAGGTGACTGAAACATCACTGCTATGAATTAATACTGTATCATCTTTTGTTTACATAAGGGGGAATATTCTTGTCAAAGCAGTTAAAGTTTTCTTTGGCTATAGATGAAGGAAATGTGACTTAATGCCAAATCATTTATTAAGTAGGTTGGGCACTTAATAAGTTTGATAAACTAACTTGGATATACATGGCTATGACCAAGCAAAAGTCATTTACATTTAATCACAGAAATATGCGCAACATTTGCTATAATAGGTCAGATTGTATTAAATGGACCACTTTCCTGTTAATCTTAGTGTTGATATTATTTTAGAAGAACTTAGCTCTGTACTTCCAAAATCTTTGAATTGTACTTTTCTTCACTGTGGATATGCCATAAGTCAAGCACACTAAAGAGAGACGTAGCTGCTGCTTTTTTTGTTGGGGCGGGTTCCTGGGGATCGAACTCAGGGCCTTGCACTTGCTATGTAAGTGCTCTGCCACTGAACTAAATCCCCAACCCCTTGTAGCTGCTGCTTCCTTCCCTTTCCTTTTTTCAGGGTGTGTGGGGGGGGGGGCGTTCTGAGACAAGGTCTTGCTGTGCAGTTCAGGCTGGCCTTGAACTCACTATGTAGCCCAGGCTGGCCTTAAACTTGTGGTGATCCTCCTGCCTCAGCTTCCCAAGTGCTAGGATTATAGGCATGGGCCACTTCTATCTTTAGTTTATTTTTCTTCTTGCACTGTTACTTATACTTTGAGAAATAGAGCTTTGTTTTATTTTGTTTTTTGGCAGCGTTGGGATTGAACCCAGGGCCTTGGGGATGCTAGGCAAATGCTCTACCACTAAAAGTAGAAAATGTTCAAATCATTATATTTAACGCACAACATGTACTTATGGAATCTAAAAAGAAGCTTTTATAGTGCCAGGAAATCCCTGGCATTTTTCTCAAGCAGCTAAGATTATAGTTAAATCAGTGTTCCTCTATTAGTTTATTTAAATTCACAATTTTGGGGTTTAGCTCAGTGGTAGAGCACCTGCCTAGCAAGTGAAAGGCCCTGAGTTCTATTCCTAACTCCCCCACCAAAAAAATTTCACAACTTTTACAAGATGGTTTATTATGATGTCAGGTTTTTGCTCTATGTGGCCAAATTTCCAATCCCTTTGAGCCTTCTAAAACACAGCAACATTGGGTTTAGCCTGTAAATTAACTCGTGTATGAGGGCAGAGGTCATATCATAGTAATTTGGTCATCAGTATTATTCCTGAACAGGATGGGACATTTTAGAGCTTTTCTTTCAATATGTGTATACAAAATTTTGTGATTCTTAGATTTTAACTCTGGTTTCAGTGATTAGATTTCTTCTGCCTGGCTTACAGTAACTGACCATTTATTGATTTTTTTTTTTTTTTGTCCTAAACTTTTCAGGCGTACAAATCCGTTTGGAGAATCTGGAGGAAGTACAAAATCTGAAACTGAAGGTAGAACAGATATTCAATATTCCTGTATTTTAGAACTACTTTTTGGTAGTACACTGTGTGAAGAATTGGTCATTTACATTTGCTTTGCTGCTGTACACAGTTTTAATGTGTTTTTACTTCAAAATTTTATCTATTTCCTCAGAGTTTACTTAAAGCAACAGAATTTAATCTGACATAAGACATCACTATTCACACATTAAGTAATATCATATACATTTGACTTTATAGTCAGATTCTTAATGTGCAAGCTGTACTATAAGCTTTTCCAAACAGCAGATATTTCACTTTTGTCCTGGAGCATAACTTTTTTGCTTTTCCAGTAGCTATTTTTTTAAATAGCTATAATTCCAAGATTATAGAAAAACTGTAAGAATAACACAAGGAATTCTTTTATCCAGAACCACATTGTTGAATGTTACCATAACCCTTTGCTATTCAAATTTGAACATTAGTTTTCCTATAATTTTGAACACTATAGTCAAGAGTTATTTCCAAATATCTTCTTCAAGTGGAATTTTTCACTGAAAAATCTAAAAGGAGGTAATATGTTTTATTCTTTTGGAAAAGAAATGGGTTTAAAAATAATTAACTTATTCTATTATAGATTCTATTCTTCATCAGTTATTTATTGTCCGATTCCTTGGTTCTATGGAGGTGAAATCAGATGACCATCCAGATGTTGTTTATGAGACAATGCGCCAAATCTTAGCTGCTCGAGCCATCCATAACATCTTTCGTATGACAGAATCACATTTATTAGTTACTTGTGATTGTTTAAAGTAAGTAACCTCTCCCTAAAAAAACTTGTAGGAAAAACATTTACATAATTTCAGCTTCATTAAAGTTTGTTTTCCAAATTTTAAATTATTATTGTAGGTTAATTGATCCACAGACACAAGTTACAAGGCTTACGGTGAGTTCGACATGATTAAAGCTTTAAGTCCCTTTGTGTGTATATAATCTTCTAATTTGATAATGATCTTGATTCTGTATATTCAGGTATGATAGTATCAATTGTGATTGATCTTTAGGCTGTTATAGTTAAGTATCTAGTCATCTCCAGAAAGTTACAATTGAACATTCTGCGTGATTTAAATATGATCTGGTGTGATACTAGGTGTTTACCCCTTAGTTAGGAGCTTGTATCATACACCAGAGAAATTAACAGTAGGAATTAAAATGTGAACATAATTATTTTATAATTATATTTTTTGGGGGGGTGCTGGGGATTGAACTCAGGGCCTTGTGGTTGCTAGGCAAGCGCTCTATCACTGACCTAAATCCCCAACCCCTAATTATCTATTTTCTGGAGGGGGGGATTCTAGGGATATAATTATCTATTTTGAAATAGCTGCAAGTATATATTTAATCATTTACTAAGTAGGTAATTTTCTTATTGAATTTGATTTTGTAAAATGTATTAATAACTAATAAAATTCACTATTTCAGTAACCTCTGTTCTCCTTGGTAATCCAAACCAAAATACGACATTTGTTCTTAGATTACCAGTCTGTTAAGAAAATTTGGTTTTGAAATTCTATTTGTAATATTTTTAGAATTTAACATAGGAGTTTGTCATGTATGTGTACTGCTGTAATGATTTGGAAAATCTCATATTTACTTCTAATGTTTTCTGTGGCAGTTTCCTTTGCCCTGCGTAGTTTTGTATGCTACACACCAAGAAAATAAGAGGCTTTTTGGATTTGTACTGCGGACATCAGGAGGGAGAAGTGAAAGTAATCTGTCATCAGTCTGCTATATATTTGAATCAAACAATGAAGGGGAGAAGGTATCTGTCTTTTGTTGTGAAGTACACAGCTCTCAGATTCTTCCTAATTGGACTGAGCTGCTCTCTCAAGAGAGCCAAGCTGATGGGTTGGGCCTTCGGATTCAGCAGACCCCTTTCTTCCCAAAAAATCAGACATTTTAGGTTTCATCAGCTTAGAGCAGCATCAGCAGCTGCTTCTCTGATTCTTTGTAGGCCTTACTTACTATTGCAGTAATCAATTTGAGATTATGAGAAGTGGGTGAAAGCCAGCAGTGGAAGCTCACAGACTCAGAAGAAAACAGAAAATGTTGGTTTGGGGCTGGAGCATCCTTAAATCATCTTTATTTGAAGCAGTATATTATATTGAGTTACAAAGAGACATTACTTATATTAGTCACTTAGATACTTGAAGTTTTTGCTTTTATGTGAAAACTGAATTTTTCATACTTTTTTCACTTTTTAGATTTGTGATTCTGTTGGACTGGCAAAACAGATAGCTTTGCATGCTGAACTGGTAAGAATCCAAGAGATGCCTAATTTTCCAAGAATGTTATCCAAAGTAGTATGGTAGGAGTTTTTTTTAATATTAGCAAGTAAATAAAATGATCACAAAGTTAACAATTGGTGCTGTTGCTGATACAGCATTTAGATAATCTAGATAAATGTCTACCATAGGGTGGAAATTACTGGTGTGCTTTCTTGTGTATAAATTTTTTTTTTGGGGGGGGGTGCGGGGGATCGAATTCAGGGCCTTGTACTTGTGAGGCAAGCGCTCTAACCACTCAGTTAAATCCCCAGCCCCTGTGTATAAATATTTTTAAAAAGGCTGAAAAGGTACAAAAGTCATACTAATAGAGATGTCAAAAACTTAGTTATTTCATATTTAATTCATTAGTTTTATTCATCTGTCTTTAGGATCGTAGGGCATCTGAAAAACAAAAAGAAATAGAGAGAGTAAAAGAGAAGCAACAGAAAGAACTCAGTAAACAAAAACAGATTGAAAAGGTATGCAGTCCTGATGTCTTGATCTTCTCTTTATGTGGTATTTGTGAAGATTAAGTTTAGTACTGTGACTTTCATATTTGAATTTCCAAATGAAGGTCTGTATCTCCTTGCTCAGCTACTTCATAACCACATGATTGAGCATAGCAGTAAAGGGTAAGATCTGAATTCTCCTTGTTTACACAATATCTAGACTGCCTTGTACACTTGTAATGTACAATATGATATGCTATTGAGTAAATATACCAGAACTTTCATATTCCAGTGAAGTTCATCTCTGTCAAAGCAGTTCTTTTGAGAGGCTTTATAGATTTAACTGCCATTGCTGAAAGCCCTTGTGCTCTCTAAGGGGAATACTGTATTTGTCTGTGTGCTTATAATGTTGCCAGGAGTGTCAATTCATTGTCCATTCCAAAAGTATAATTTTTTCAGTGCTTGAGAACAAACCCATAAAAGGATAATTTTAAGCCACACAATTTTCAGAGCAAATATTGAGTAAGTGATCTATGAGACTGTAAGCCTGTTACAGGTTGTGGCATTAACAGTAGCAATAGAACAGAAGAGATGGATACCTAATGAGAACTAATCAGTAAGAGTTGGTAGTGGGCTAGATGTATGGACAAAGAAGGGGGAGATGGCAAAGATGACATTAAAGTCAGACTTCCTCAATAGGCTTGACTGAGAAGGTGACATCTGCTTTAGAAAAATGAAGGTGATATCCTTTAGCAAGGATGAAGAAGTGGTCCAGAGAGGAGGATGTAATAAGATGTGGAGTGGTCCATTATAAGGGTTTTACGGAGCTAGAGATTATTTGTGTAGTGTAAAGTGAGAGATTAAGTCAGCGTGAATTTACTTGTAGGCCATAAAAAAGAAAAAGAAGAAAACAGCCAGGATTTTAGTTTGAATGTTAGCTCTTACAGGATTTCTAGAATGACACCAAAATTCACTTTGGAGTTGCATTGATTGGGCATAGCCTTTTTTTTTTTCCCATCAAATTGCCAAAATTATGTGTACATATTTATGACAGAAGGATTGAAGTGGCTCTCAAGTATGTAATTTAGCTGTACTGTTTTCCATTTGGCTGCACAAAAAAGAACATCTCTTTTCTGTCTTTTGCACTAGGACTTGGAAGAACAAAGTCGGTTGATAGCTGCTTCCAGTAGACCAAACCAAGCCAGTAGTGAGGGACAGTTTGTTGTCCTTAGTAGTAGCCAGTCAGAAGAGAGTGATTTGGGAGAAGAAGGAAAGAAGAGAGAGTCAGAAGCATAAATTTGTCCTTGCTTTTGATTGATCTCCCCCACACCCTGGAATTTGACAGTTTCTTTGGCAAAATGGCACAAGTAACAACTATGTTGAAATAACACAAAGTTTATATTTGCTTGTTTTAACTTCATTAAAAAAATAAGGTTGATTGGAAAAAACTAAGGTTGAACTTTATGACTTAGGTTTACATTGACTTTTTTTCCTTAAAAATAATGTAACATGCATTAACATTAAATTTCACATATCTGCTTTATTTCCCTGAATACATTGCTAAGGAATTACAGCTTTGCTCAAGCATTTTTTCCTTAGGTTGCCAATTTTTTATTTTGCATTGTAATTGGCCATACCTATAAGAAATAATTTATTCTGCAAACTCAGATATTCATGGATGTGTTTTCTCTCTTTCATTAGGAACTTTTTGCTTATAGTGAGGGAGCATTCAACTGAACAAGTTTAAAACCCTTTCTACAGAGAATTCTACAAATTTGCAAATACTTTCACAATATTATATGTGCAGTAGAATTTGTATAAAACCATTAGGACAGATTTTAGATGTAAGGTTTCCAGTTGTGGCAGGTGGTACTATAGATTTCTAGGCACTTTCTTGGATTGCTCCCATTTCTCTGCTATACTATATCTGATGCCAGGAGGAAAGAAGCTTAAGTGTCTTCAAGATTGATATAGGTCTTGGCATTATATTATCATATTCTTAGTTCTCAGGTTGGACTTCAATTATTGCTGCAGAGCAGTAATGGGTTAAAAGATGATTTTGGAATTCATTAAAAAAGATTTTTTGTTCTTATGCAAATGCATTTTAGATTACATATAAAGATGTTACAGGATAATACATTGTATTTTCTGCATTGTGTGAAATAATTTTTATTGATAATCAAATGATATTTCAAAAGAAGTTCTATAACAATTATGTTTCTGCTTAAAGTAAAATTTCCAGAGTTTAGTTTAGAAAATATAATCTTTTAACTTTCAGACTGATATTCCCAGTATTTTCGTAATTCCACATTTTGATAAAGTACTGAATCACCACTTTATATCCACAAAGGCAAATAACTAATTTATGAGCATAAAATAATTTGCACTAATTATTGTAAATACTTCTTCTTTTCAAATGAGTAAAAGGTCTAATTCCATGAAAGATTGGAAAGGAATTGAATGCCTGGTATAGAACAGAAGTTGACCAATGAAAGATTTTAGTCTGGTGCTAAGGTTAAAATGACATTTCTCTACTGCTTATCTTCTATGTCAAAACTTAATTTCTTTTTCTTTACTCAGATTTTAAACATGGTTGATAGAAATTATGCTCATGTTTCCACATGAAAAAGTTTCCATTTTATCACACAAGGCCCTGAGTTCGATCCCTGGCACACACACACAAAAAAAAGTTTCCACATGAAATAATTGAATCAAATATTTCACTTAGTTAAACATGTACAAACCTACAAATTATCACGATGTTAGCCTCTGAGACTAATTTCATAAGTGAAAAGTTTTTTGTTCTTTGATATGTAGTTTTAGTTTTGAATTAGAAATGGCATCTCTTTTAGTTCTTAAAATGTAACTCAGCTTTTTTCACACTATGTATGTACATTGTTTTCTGTAGGAATGAGATAGATAATTATGTATAGGATCGCAATGTTCTTTTTATCTATGTGCCAAATGGACGTGATGATTATGTAATACTCTTCAAAACTTTATGTTACCAAAACATACAGTAAATATATAGAAATTTATGGAACAGTGATTAAAGTTTATTTCGTGCTTACTAAAGGGATGCTTTCACAATAGTGTATCATTCCTTTTGTTGAAATTGAAATTTCTTCTGTGGTCAGTACTTTCAGTACTTGATTAGTCACAGTAAGTCCTGTTTTTTAAATTTAATTTTATTTATTTTTTTGGTGCTGGGGATCAAACTCATGGCCTTGTGCTTGCTAGGCAAGTGCTCTACCACTGAGCTAAATCCCCAAACCCAGGTCCTGCTTTTAAGACATTTTTTCAGATTGGTAATATTCTGTTTCATGAAGTCTCTTTTTTTATGTATGTTGTCACCTTACTTAGTTCAGGTGAAATCTGTTGCTCCACAAAGAAGGAGGTTTTATTTGGCTGGTGCTTTACATGGTAACAGAGTGCTGCCCTTCCTCCGTTAGCATTTTGGGTCAAAGTGTTGGCCAGAGTTAAGGATACTGGCAGACTGGGGATGCTAGACAGACTTGTAGCTCCTTTTAAGTCATGTTTCATAGGAATTCTCATACATCCATGTCCTTGAGTCAAACCAAAATGCATTCCAATGCCAAATAGAAGTTATGGGTAGATTCAACAATTTTAGATGATTTAATTTCTGTGCAGATATGCAAGCATTAACTTTAATAAGCTCTCCCCTTTGTTTACAAAAGGTTGCTTATGGCTTTTTTCCTAATGTTAAAGCTGATTTTGTACTCTTCTGCCCTCTGAAATCCCTTCTAGCTCTGGGATACTTTGATAGTGACTATATTAGATTTGGGGCTCTCTTCACTGTAACTCAAAACTTAGGCTTTACAATTTTTCAGAAATCAACAAAACTGCTCTGTTTTTTTTTAATAAAAGGCATAAATGAAGCCCATCCAATTCTGCTATGCATTCTGCTACACATATGAATAGTGCTGTGTAATTTTGGTAACAGAGTCAATAGATATAAAAATCAGTTATTCCTGCATCTTTTGGAATTTTGAAAATGTACTAGGGACTAAAACTTAACTATAGAACAGAGTCCCTAAACTGTCTAGTTTTTGCCAAGTCTATAATGATCATGTTTAATTTCAAAAGAATTTTTAGGCTCTACAGTTGAGGAGGGATAAAATTGTTTCTGTTTTTCTTGGGAAAAGGACAGTAGAATGTTCATAAGGTGACATAATCTAGGTAATCTTGTGTGGTAAAGGCATATGAATTAATTTTGATTATGTATAGGAGCCACAGTATTAAAAAATTTGAATCTTATTATAAAGGCTGACAGACCCTAAGAGTTAATATATTGTAAAGCCTTTGGCCACCTGAATCAAATGAAAATATGAATGTTTGTTTTGATAACAGCCTCCTATCATTTAGATTGTACTTTAAATATTTAAAAATACCAGTTACAGCAAGCTCTTCACTTTATTTTTAACAAGTTTGGTTAACTCTTTCATGAGATTTTTATTCTACATTGATTAGTAGAACATAAAGATTTGAAACTGGAACCATATTATACTTTCTAACCAATGTCTTGGACTATACTCATAAGTAATTTACTTCAGTTAATACTGGGGATTAAACTATAACTAATGTGCAAAATTGCTTTGTATATTTGGTGGTACTGTAATATAAGTGAGTTGGTTAATTCTTATTTCACTGATACTGTTATGCAGTGTGCAATTAAAAGTCATGCAACGTTTCCCTTTAGAATTGGATTTGAAGAACTCATCTTTATGGGATCATGGTATACATGTGGGGGCAGAGAACTTATTTTTTCATTTTGTCAAAATATTTGCTGACAAGGCTTCAGGAAATACCTTGTTAGAAGATTTTTTAATGTATAATAAAGTCCATGATTTTTGTACAGTCTTTTTTGTGTGAAGTATTTGATATTTACTCTGAAGTTTATTTTGCCAAGTTATTTCAAATGATGTTTTAAAATGTGTTACAACACTGTAATTACACATTTAACCTGACGGCAATTTCACAGCAGCTAACATGAAAAAGGTCTCATTTATTGGGGAAAGTTTGTTACAGAAGCAAACTAATTCATCACTACAACTATTTTCTTGGAGCAAAAGAAAAAACCTTCAGTAATTACCCAAGATATGTTAAGATGGAATCTTCTTGCTAACTGTTGAGTTCGGCTCACAGAAATTCCTCTAAAGGTGCTGATTATTGTGTGCTCCCGCTTGAGTAGCTTAGACCAGTAGTCTTAATACTAACATGTATACCCTTTGTGCCCTTTTTGTAGTTTATTGGAGCCACTTACAAATTAAAAAGTTGTATAGACACTTTTAGAAAGTTGAGGAAAGCATAGATGAAGTTTAGAATTACATAATTTACATGATTTTTTTTGGTGCTAAGGATAAGAATTACATAATTTATCTAAGTGCATGTGTACCCTAACTATATTTATATATTGACATACATACAATCTACCACTTGTTTATAAGAACACAGATTTGATTTTAAAAAGTAAAAACTTCATGCCAGCTAGTTTTACAAATTTCTTAATTAAAAAATTGTAAGAAATACTTTTAAATCTGTACTAATATAAGTATTCTATTAAGGTTAAACAATGCACATCAAAGTTATAGCTGACTGGGCTGTGGTGAAAACAGACTGTATCATCTTACCTCTGTTTGTCCCTGTTGCTGCACTGTAACATAGCTATGGCTGAAGGAATATCATCTCAGTTTCTTTCTTTGCTTTCCACATACAGAAACCTATACTTAACATGGCAGCTTAGAATACACAGATACAATCATTTAAACTAACATTCTATACATACAGACAGACTATAGAAATACAAATTTAAACCATTGTTTTCTATTGTCAGTGAACGCCTGCCCTGCCCCGCCCCCACATGTCCAGGACCAGGCTAGGTTCTGAATAGAAACCATAAGCCCACCATTCATTTGAAAACACTTTTAATTCCCATTCCAGTGATCACATTAGCCAATAAATGGTAAGTCATAACCAGGAAGGGATATATGTTTTCCTTGATGATGAAATTTCAATTAAAGGTTCTATCTGGATTAACTAGATTATGTTATCTCTGTACTTGACTACTAAGAAATAGTGTCAGACTCGAAGCTGGCATTAGCACATGGATAGCTAACTTCCACATCATTTAATGGGTAATATATATTCAGTCCAATCACTGATGCATATAGGTTCTCTGTGAAAAAGATTGTTAAGAATTACCCGGAATTGTCAGAAATGGCATCTGTTATTCTGAGCACAAAGAAACTAGATGCATACTTAAAATAAGATTGATACAAAATTAGAACTGGTGTATTTCAGTTGAAATTTTTACTAGGGGTGTGTGTGCGCGTACGCGCGCGCGCGCGCGTGTGTGTGTGTGTGTGTGTGTGTGTGTGTGTGTGTGTTTTGAGACAGGGTCTCGCTATGTAGTCCAGGCTGGCCTTCAACTCACTATGTAGCCTGGGATGACCTTGAATTCAAGGCAATCGTCCTGGCTTAGCCTTGTGAGTGCTGGGATCACAGGCATGCACCACCATGCTGGGCACTACCTGGGTTTTGTTTTTTATACTACCTTTAGAATTCTAGCCATTTATATGTTGAGAGGTTATATTCAGAATAAGGTTTTTTTTTTGTTTTTTTTTTTTTGGTTTTTTGAGAAAGGGTCTTGCTATGTACTTCAGGCCGGCCTTGAACTCACTATATAGCCCAGCCTGGCCTCAAACTCAATGGTGATTCTCCTGCCTCAGCCTTTGGAGTGCTAGGATTACAGGCTTGCACTATCATGCCCGGCAGAATAGCTTTTTAAAGAGTGTAGACTGCATTGAGATTTTAGTTGGTGGTAAAGCAAAAAATATGAATCATACATAACAAGTCAAAAAAAATTTTTTTTGAGGGTCTCGCTATATAGCCCAGGCTGGCCTAGAACACACTATGTAGGCTCAAACTGGCTTCAAACTTGTGGCAATCCTGCCACAGCCTCCCAAGTGCTGGGATTACAGGCATGCACCACCATGCCCAGCCAACAAATCAAATTTTTAAGAAAAACAACCACAGAACTATATACCTTTTCCTGTAGACTACTTTACCAGGTTCCTGTAAAAATTCCTTGTCCATAAAGGTCATATTCTTTGTAAAGGATGTATGCTTTTAGACGATTGGGTAATGGAAGAAATGACATGAAAACAGGGCAGCGCAAATGTAAACGTCCCATACTCTTTCGGATCTTTAGGCGGCACAGATGTTTTAGGGAGCGAGGGTTTGCTGAAATGAAAGAAATAGACACATTATTCAAAAGGAAAAATAACTGCTTTATTTCTTAGTGATCCTAGAGTTTAGTAAATGTATTTGATATTTAAACCACCAGGATTTGTATTTACTGTGACTACATGAGAGTGTCAGTTTTCATTGCAAACCCTTGTATAGATTTAGAGTCCAAAGACATATCAATTGTGAGTCTGGCCTATGAGACATAAAGTCCTAAAGTTTCTGTTAGTGCTCCCATCCTATACCTCACAGGCAAGCTAAAAACTGTAGATCACCCAGGGAAAATGAGATGAAAGAAACTATTTTCCTTATGTGCTACTTTGGAAAAATTTGGCTTGGAGAAGGGTCTTTCGATATCTTCCACAAATTTAGATCCTGGCCTTTTCTCATCCCGGTTTTTATTGTCATTTCACAGCTTTTAATTCCTGGGTCTAGTCTTACTTTATAGCAATGGCTTAAGTGGATTGAGAAAAAAATGCATTACCTGCCTATTTATCTACTAGAAAATGGTAATAATTACAAATTAAGTAAAGTTAGGAACAGTAACTTTTTTTAGAAAGGAATACTATTTTTCTGATTTCTTTAGGTCAGGCTTTTAACCACAAGAGGGTTCTAAAAAACAAGTTAGAGTACAGTCAGTATTTTGTAAGTTTTCTGCAAGAAAGATACTTACTCAAAATAAAATGTATTTCTGACCAGAGCCCCTGTTTTTGGAGCACAGCTTTCAACTTTGAACAGATCCGAACTTGATCAACATAATCAAGCATCACTCGAACAACCTTTCCAGAAAGATGTTGCAGCCACGACAAAGTTATTACTTCACAGAACTGAGGGGGGAAAAATTAGTAAATGAAAAGCACTCATTTTCTATGACAGTGGTGGCAGACCTATGGCACACATCCTGCAGCCAGCTGTTTGTTATTGAAAGCTCTAAAAGTTGCTATCTATGAGTTAGCATAGTTATCAGAAGACCACTAGACTCAAGGTCAAGAACCAAGGTCTTGAGTTTGTCACTGAGTCTCTATGCCTAACATTTGGAAAAATAGTTACTACTGTGTCTTCAGGACCATATAAGATGTAATAAAGGTATGACAGATTCATTATATAATACCTATAAACTTCTTTGGGTGTTCACCTGTCTGTAAGAAACAGTATCTTTCCAGCTTTACTGGCAGCTAGGTGTAGTCACCTGTCTACATTCTAGCCAATAAGATAAATGCAAGTCTGAGCGCAGCTCCCCAGTACCCTTAAAGAAGAGCAAGATGTGTGGTGCTTCCTCCAGTTGCCTTCCTACTAGCTGGAATGTAGATGTGAGTTCTCTCATCTATCATGAATCTGTTCAATTAGTCCACTTACTTCTGGCCTTTAAGTGAGAGGGGAATGAACCATTTTGTTTGTTTTTGAGGCAGAGCCTCCCTTTGTTGCCCAGACTAGTCTCAAATTTGTGGACTCAAGTGGTTCTCCCACCTCAGCCTGCCGAGTAGCTGGACTATAGTTGTGCCACAGTGCCTGGCTTTTATCTTGCTAAAGCTTTTGTTTTTTAAAAACTCATTATCTTAATCCTACCCAGATACATGAGGGATATTTATGCCTTTAAGAAATTTACATGCTCTTTGACAAGATTCCCAGATGAATATTCAAGTAATACTGTGTGAGCCAATTAGGGAAAAATACCAGACGATATACATATGCCTAAATGTGAGGTTAATGATGTAGAAAGTAAATCCTATATTAATCATCTAAAAGTAGTAAGTCACATAATTTAAAATAATTTGCCTTTCGCTTTTCAGAATTGATTCAAAGTGCTTTCCTCCAATTCACTACTCCATTTCTATTTTTAAATGTTGATAGTGTGAATTCAGGTATTTACAGAGCATCTAGTTTTTGCTAAATATGGACTTGTAAGCTGAGGAAAACGATAAATAATAGCTTATGTTCATGTTTGTGTGTGGGAGACCAAGTGATAATTTAAAAAGTGATAAAAGCTATAGAACAAATGATCCACTTGATGAAAATGAGGAAGGGAACTACATCAGATAAGGTCAATGGGGAAAGGAGAAAGGAAGGGTCTCCTTGGGGAGATGGTGCTTGAGATAAGACCTGCAGACTGACAGCCATTCAAAAACTGAGGGGGAAAATTCAAGTTGGGGAAAACAAGAGACCAAGCAGGTAAGGGAAAATTAGGGGGCTAGTGTGAGAAAAAGGTCTTGAAAAGGAGGGGTGGAATCAACTGTTGTGATTTCTTTTTCATTAGAGAGGTGAACAAAGACCATTTAATCAGATGTTAAGACTAAAAGAGCTAAAAACCTAGGGGTATGGGTATCAAGAACCCGGAAATTTAGCAGGTTATCTCACAAAGTATAATGGGAATGAATACAAGATGGCATTTGTTATTTTTTTTCACTCATTCTTTAAAACCTTGCACAGGTGTTGCTTCATTTGTGAAACTCCTTGGTATTTTCTTGGTTAAGTCACTTTTTCATCTCAATTGTTTGTATATCTTTTATATCTGTCTACTATTATGTTTATCATGTTATAATTATCATATTTATCGTATGAGTCTTCCCGACCATGAGGTTCTGGAGAGTGAACTGAATCTTGCTATGGTTCCAATACTGTAATTACTGCCCTTTAATAGAGCCAATACTATGGGCTTACCATAGTATCTTTAATAACTGTAGATGTCCAGCCTTCAAAAGCATAGAAAGGATGAACTTTGTCCCCATGAGGACAATCAAAACATCGCTCTGTGTCATACCCATAATTCAACAGCATCCTGAGCATGACTTCATCTTTCAGTGTGTATTGTAGTGCTGATGGGAAATGCAAAGGGTTAACTCTGCAGAAGTAATTGACGTTGGCCCCATGCCTCAGCAAAAGACTTATCAGCTCATAGTTGCCCATCCTCAGAGCTATCTGCAGGCAGTTAACAGGGTCTTGATTAGGTAGAGCTCCAGCATTCAGAAGCAGTTTAACTGAAGAGAGGTCACCATTTGATACAGCAAAATACAAAGCTGACTTCCTTTGGTCATCATAGTGTTTACGAATTCTCTGATCTAGCATGAAATTCACATCAAATCCAGCCTTGATAAGAAGTTCCAGGCACTGAGGATGTGCTCCTGCTGCTGCACAGTGAACTGGACTGATCCCACTCCGCTTAATGGCAGCAAGATCCGTAACTGGAACCAACATCTTTAGAGCTCTGCAAAAGAATTTCAGAAGTTTTTGTTAAGGTGCAGAGTTAACTTGTTGATGATCCTTTTATGTTAACATAGATAATATTAGTATCATTAATATTTTAAAACCAACCCCCAACAAAAACTGTTTCCTTCATGCAGAAGCTCAGATTCCAAGTAGAGTTGAATGGAACTACTGTCTAGGTTAAAAACTCAGAATTAGCTCAGTCATTTGAGACCCAGTGCTTCCCATATTGCCTGATAATAAAAGGACCTGATAGTGAAAGTTTTGTCTTCATTGGCTACAGAGGATGCCTGGCCTTGCCACTTCGTAGCTGGTCATGAGTTTCTTTAAAAAGGATGTAGGTTGTTGGATCAGAGAAAAAGAATATAAAGTTTTTAGAAACTGCTCAAAGCTATTAGTATTTATGTAACTGCACTTACAATAAGTGGCCTCTGTCAGCTGCCACATGAATGGGCAGATGGCCTGAAATCTTAGGGATGTTGGCATCAGCTCCATACTCTAGCAAGAGGGTCACTGAATCTGGATTTCCTCCTCTAGCAGCTTCAAGTAAGATGGAAGAAGAATCAGAGGCCTGACTGTGAGCATTAGCACCTGAGGAGAAAGAGTCTCATTATGCAAAAATTATTTTCCACTGTTCTGCTTAAATAATCTTTAGAAAACAATCTATCACCACCACCAGAAAGCAATTAGTGAGCAGCTACACTAGCAAAGCACTAAGAATCAAAAGAGAAATATGTACTTCTTCCTCTCAGACTTATAAACTAGTCAGGGAGGGAAAAAATGATGCCGGCAGTTTCTAAACTACATGTACGGTAGGTGGGCTTTCAGAGTAATTTTATAAATTATTTGTTTGGAACTTGAAAATTTCAATATAAATGCTTGTATGAAAGATTGCTTTCTTTCTAGACCAGCCTACAAAAGCCCATTTGACTCATAACATGTGTACATATAGGATGGCACTAACAAACAACTGTCTTACCATGCCATCCGATGATACTGTTTTGATGGAAAGGGGCATTTATTGTATTTTAGCTTGTTCTTAAAGGATTGTTCATAGTAAGACACTGTAATTGTTTTCAAAGTCAGTAGCTGCTGACAGCTAAGAAGGTAAATATAGCACCTGTCCATTAAATAGCATATAAATAATGTAGCTAATAACACAACAGGTGTAAGTTGGGCTTGGTGGCACATGCTTGTCATCCCAGCAACTTGGAGCCTGAGATAGGAGGATCACAAATTCAAACTCAATCTGAGTGACTTAGACTCCATCTCAAAATTAAAAATTTTAAAAAAAGCTGGGATATAGCTTAGTACCAAGGCCCTGCAGGGCATGTATCTGACAAGAACCTCTGTCTCTGGTGCCGTCTCTACCTTCTCAAGTGCAAAATAAGGTTAATACTGCCTCTTGGAAATTTTTAAGAATTACATGAAGCAATATAGGTAGCTTATGCCTGATGTGTATAAAGTACTCAGTAAATACAAATTGTCTTCTAGTAGTTTCAGCTATTAGCAGAGAACTGGGATCTAAAGAGAAGAAATCGGGAAGAATTTCCTAATACTTAAAGCCATTTGATGACAGATTAAACTGCCTCATGATTTGGCAGAGGCAGAGACAACATGCTGCAGGAACTTTCATTGTGATTCCAGGAAATGATACCACCACAGAAGTTTTTTTCAAAATCCTCTTAGCACGGTGAGGGAACATTAAGTAAAAAGTCAATTACATCCTATTAATATGTGGGGAGTTAATTTCATACCAAAAAAAATTCAGTCTCTATTTAGGCTTTTCAGTAGCCAGCATGAACACACAATTTCATAAACATTTCTATTGGTCTTAAATGTTAATTTCTATTATTTTGAAGCTCTTCATCAAGAGGGGACCACTTGGGTTACATTACCCCTGGTAGTGTGCTGACTGTACAGAAAAATCTTGCCTTTCTGCAGTAATAGTTCCATGATTTTGGTGTGTCCATTTTGGGCAGCAAGGGCAAGAGGAGTGAATCCATAGGAGCTCCGAGCATCAGGATGTGCCCCAGAACCCAGCATAAGCTTCACCATGTCCCGTCTGCCCAGTTTGGCTGCTTCGTGGAGAGCTGTCCTCTCACTGGCACATCGCAGATTGACATTGGCTCCATGTCTGATCAGCAAGGTGACCATATCATAAGAGTCATGCACAACAGCTGGGAAATTAGAATTAAGTTCAATAGCCAGAATGTCGTATCAGCTAGTGTTCCTCAGCCTTCTTAAGGAGCTCTCCCCATCTGCCCCCATGTCTCAGAATTCATGTTTAGGAAACACATTATAAAATAAGGCATATATCAAATAATAGTTCTTTATATCGGTGGGTTTTCTGTAAGTCATGACCAACAGACTTTGGTTGCTTACATGGCTGCAACGATAAAATTTTCACTTATCTTTATTATCTCAAGAAAATGGGAACTTAAATGCTCAGTACAATTCTAGAAATGCTTATCACTGCTTTAAAAGAAGAAAAACCAAAACACAACAGAACCCTGCCTCAGTAAATTAATGACTAAAAGGTAATTTAAGTATACATGTTTGGGTGAGTGGCTGAGCCCACAGAAAACGATGGTGTTTATCTGTAGTTTCCAAAATGTGCAGAAAGCTCCTTGAAGTTTGTAAAGAAAGTGATTCTGTAGTTAAAAACAAAAAACTCAGACATACGCAAAAAACCCAAATTGTAAAAAGGCTGAGAAAACTGTACAGGCTCTTCAAGATTCACTTTGCACACTGATATATTGAAACCCCTGAAAAATCTTGCAGTGAACCTATTTCACTGTGACCTAGCATTTTCCATGATCTATGAAGGAGAAAATGATGTTTAGGTACCACAGAAATGTAATTATTTGACCCGCTTGATAGAAGTACAGAGAGGAGGGGCTGAGGATTTAGCTCAGTGGTTAGAGTGCTTGCCTAGCAAGCACAAAGCCCTGAGTTCGATCCCCAGCACCAAAAAAAAAAAAAAAAAAGAAGTACAGAGAGGAAAACCAGGTCTTTCTATTATCATCATTAAGATAGGTTTCATAGCTTACTGTGTTATTTTTACATATGACTTTCACATACACAAGACAAATACTATTATCCCTATCCTATAGATAAGGAAACTGAAGTTTAGAGAGGTTAGACCCAATCCAGATTTTTTTTTTTGGTGGTGGGGATCAAACTCAGGGCCTTTCACTCACAAGGCAAGCGCTCTACCTCTTGAGCTAAATCCCCAACCTAATGCACAATTCTTTTCACTGTATGACATTATACTATACAGAGCTTTATAGCTTACGAGCTATTTTCTCAGGGAAAGCTCTTCTGCTCAGTGTTTCTTCTACAAACACAAAGCCTTGGAACATCATGAGACAAACCAGGATGAGATCCCAAATCTCAATTTTAAGCAGTACTCTACTGATTTTCTCTTTTTCACTCTTATTTTGATAAAAGTTATATACATGTAGAGTTTAAAGAGCCAATTACTATAGAGTTCACCCTTTCCCATTCTTTTTTCTTCCCCAGCAGCATCTTTTAGCTGCTCTTTCACTATTAGTGTTTATATTTCTGTATAAAGTGTAATGTTTATATTTCTGTATAATCTTTTAGTTAGTTGTTTCTTCACTATTAATGTTTATATTTCTGTATTGCTACTTTTTTATTGTTTGGTTTTGGTGTAAACTTGACTTTTCATTATACAAAATGAAGATTTAACTCTTTCTTCCTCCTATGCCCACCATGCATGTACATTTCTCAACCCAATCACACATCCTTCCAACATTTTTATAGCATAATTTTTTGTTAGATAAATATTCAGTGTTCATTTGCTTAGTTTTCAATTTGCTTATCATTAATTCAACCCCAAACCCTTTAAACTGTCTAAATCTCTTTTCAAAACATTCAGTCTCATCCTATCATGTCTTGATGAAGCCTCTACCTGGGGCCTCCTGGCCTGTTCCAGTCTAGTTAACAGGTCCCCATCAACTTGGGGCTCTCATTTGCCTACCACCTGCGTTGAGTTTTCTGCTTCTCGGATCTCTAGCTGTATATTTCTAGTTTTCTCCCATGTTGGTAGAGTATTCGTTCCATTAGCTTCCTAAGAAACATGTGCAAAAATTAAAAGTTTTTGAGATCATCTATGTTTCAAAAGATGTTTTTTATCCCTTTAATCTACCTTCAGATTTAATAGTTTGGCTAAATATAGAATTTTAAACTGGAAATAATTTTCTTTCAGAATTTTTGAAACTGTTCACCAATTTCATCAAGCATGTAGTTACTGCTGAGACCACTGAAACCATTCTCATTTGTCCTGTTATATATATGATACATTCCCTTTTCCTCTCAAGAGACTTGTGGAAGCTTGTGTTTATCCCTGGTGACTATGTGGGTCTTTATTTTTATTTACTTTTTTTTTATGTGGGTCTTTAAAAGAAATGCTTTTTTTCTCTTTTTTGATACTAGGGATTGAATCCAGGGGCACTCTACCCCTGACCTACACTCTCAGGCCTTTTAAAAAATTTTTAAAGAGTGTCTTGCAAAACCACTAAGTTACTCAGGCTGGGCTGGAACCTGTCATCCTCTTGCCTTAGTTTCCCTGTGTGCTGGGATTACACGCATGCGCCATCACACATGACTAAAGATGTTTTCTTACTACAATAAAGAGTTTGTGTTCAGTGAATTTAGACTACATATGCAGAAAAGGAAAAAGTGACTCATAATCCCACCTCTCTGAGATGATCTTTGTTAGTATCTTTGTCTGTCCTTGCATTATTTATTCTATGTATAAAATTTTTTGGAAAATATTTTAACTATATTTTGTTAACCAAAATTTTCTTATAACTTTTTTTGCATCTATGCTATTAATTCACATTTGCATGATGATTCTTAGTCTCTCAAGAAGCCAACCTTCCTGAATCTACCCATTTCAGTATCTACTAATTATTGACACCAAATATATGTGGAATCTGGCTAGATGTCTCATGTTGCATCAGTATGAATTCTGCTAATAACCATTTATAATGTGCCATGAAAGGGCTCTAATTGCTCTAAGATTGAAAACAAAGTTTTGAGGGTATTGGGCCTTTAAATTTGTTGAGCTTGCACTTTGTGTGCCTTTTCATTCTGGAAACACATGTCCCTCAATTTAGGAAATTATTATTTTGATTTATTTCATTGGTAATATATTGTATCCATTTTGTCTGGTTCTATCATGTCTGTAATTCACATGTTGCTTCTCTTGGATTGTTCTACTTTTCTTCATTCTCTTCTGTTTTCTGTTTCTTTTCTTCTGGAAGCTTTCCAAAGTTACTTCTTAAGCCTTGTTTTGAATTTTTTTATTTCTTTCATATTTTTAGTTTTCAAGAGCATTTTTTTTTTTTGCTCTTTGATATCTTTTTTTTTTTTTTTGGTGCTGGGGATCGAATTCAGGGCCTTGTGCTTGCTGATAGCTTTTATAATATCTTGTTCTTCATTAATTTCTCAGGAGAAATTAATGATAATTTCCCTTTATATTTTATTTCCCCTAAATAATCTGTTTTCTCCAACTTGCTTATCTCTGTTGAAGACTTTCCTCAGGTAATCCTTAGCTTTCTGTTCAGAGAAAGAGCTGGGACTACAAAACTGGTTGGAAATTCTAAACAAACAGGTGGGACTATGGGCTTCCCAATAGATTGGTTTATTGGGGTCACTTTTTGGGAAGCTCCCAATGCTATTATCTTTAGATCTTTCTTCTTGGGCTGGTTAGATTCTCCAGAGAAGTCTCTTTCTAGAGTGTAAAGGCCTGGCTGTCTGCTTTCTAGGATCCTGGGGGGAAGACTCTTGTCTGGGGGGGGCGGTGAGTGCTTTCAGTCTATCTTTGCTTAATTCGTCCAGTGCTTTCAATCCAGCATACCCACTCTGGTTCAGAGATCTCTGTTTAAGCCATCCAAAAAATAAACCTCCAGAATCCTACTGGAATTGGGGAGGAATCTGCCCAGCAGGCTGAGTGAGAAAAGTAATCTAGAGAATTGACTACCTACTTCTAAGTATTTTTAGGTAGTTTTTAAACAATCCTTCCACTTCAGCTGCCTGCCGTTCCCCAGTGCTCCGTAACTCTACTCCCCTCTTACATGCCTTACCCTAGAATGGACTGGTTCTATGCAAAATGAGCTGCTTTTATTTGGGTAGAGAGTGGATCAGGCCCCGTCATAGGCCAAGCTATAAAAAGCTTCTCGAGGGTCAGGTTCCCGAATCTTGAGGGTCATGTGGGACCAAAGTAACAGTGCTGCAGTCATATACAGAAAGCTGCCTTTGAGGTGTTTGTTTACCTGTAAGAAGAGGAGAGCTGCCTTCGTAATTCTTAGTATTCGGATTGCAACCATTGAGAAGAAGAAAACTGACATTTTCTAAGAGGCAATTGCTGACAGCCAAAAAAAGTGGTGTTTCACCATTGTGGGTAGTTTGCTCCCACATACTGGGTTTTGAAGCTGAAATAAATTCATATGACACATTAAAATACAGAAATTTTAAAATTTATTTCTGGAAGCATCAAGAAGAATAAAGAGGTTACCTTTCAGGGTTATTTCTAAAATGTTCTTATTTAATTGTACTGCAGCCTTGTGTAGAGGAAGCCAGCCTATCTCGTCCGCTTCATCAAAAGCAGAATGGTACTTGGTTAAGTGCGACAGTGCATCTTCCTCACCTATTAACAAGAATGCAAGCAGATTCACATTTGGCAGGCACACATAAAGGGAGCCCATACTGCTTCTGAATTCTACCACCAAAGTTAGAGCATGAGACAACAGAATTAGAAACACAAATTGAAATGGTATAGGAGAGACAGAATGCCCACATCCAGCACTCCACACCACCTGTACCCACGAAAACCTCCAATGTCTTGTCACATGGAAAAAGTTCCATCCATAGAGGAAGCCAGAAGCTCTTTGCTAAGTTGTCCTGAAGCATTTTCTCCCAGAAAAGGCCATATTAGACCTTGACAATCAGCTGTGAGTAGTGCCCAGCATCTGGAAGAATTTTTAGCCTCTCTGAGCGTAGAGGAGAAGTTGTCACCATTACACTTTACCACAAGTTGAAGGGGAGAGTAGGAAGAGTACTTAACTGTCTCTATTGTTTCAACTATCTTCTTATATTCAGCACTCAAAGCAGACTGGAAGCTGCATAGAAAAAATATATATGTAATTCTAAAACTGATGAAAAAATTATGGTATCTAATATAAATCAAAAGGAAAAGGCAAAGGCAGTAGTAGTTAATTAGGGATAAACTTGTATGTGATGCAATATGATGCAATGAATGAGGTTATATAGAAATACGTCTAATGGGGTTGGGGTATATAGTTCAGTGGTGGGGTGCTTCCCTACCACTCACAATGTCCTGGATAATTCCCAGTATGTGGGGGGCTGTAGGGCAAGGACTGTGTTAGAGCATGGATTGCAGTTTGCTGGCAGTCGTGTTGCTGAACTGACTCAAACCTGCCTAGGACAGAAATGTCACACACACAGCAAAGTTTAATGGCAACTCCAATAATGTCAATGATAAGCAAAAAAATTTTTTAAAATAGTAAATAATCAGGTATGAATTTTTAAAATATTCACAGTCAGACTTTGTATTCAGAAAATATTATTAGCAGTTTAAATAATATTTTTATCAAAATATTTAGTTTTAAAGCTCAACATATGACTCATTTCTAAATCTAGAAATATGGATTGTTACCTTTTCATTTGCTTTGATTTATCAATGAACAGGCTGAAGAGAATAAATTCCCTCAGACAATCTGTCCTACTCACAGCTTGGTCAATTAAATTCTCTTAAGCTTTCAAAACTGCAGTCACATATTTAGTATTGTATTGGTTTTCTATAGCTGCTATAAGAAATTACCACATACTTAGTGGCTTAAAACAAATTTATTATTTTATACTTTTGTAGTTCAGAAGCGGGTCTCTCTGGACTGAAGAAGGGTTTCTCTGGCTTTCCTCAGGATTGCTGGGCTAAGTCTTCTCCCTATCATCTCTGAGGTTCTTCTCTACTTCTATGTCCATCTTTCACTTTTAAGGACCCTTAAGATTATGTTGGGCCTGCCTGGATATTCTAAGCTAATTTTATTATTTTAAAATTAGCTGGTTAGCAGTTTTATGCCATTTGTAGCCTTATTCTCTAGTATCAGGAATTGACATGGACATCTTTGGATGGGGCCATTATTCCACAGGACAAAAGTATATTCTAGTTTTTTAAATTCCTGCAAACTTTTTTTTTGTTGTTGTTGTTTTATTTTTTGAGGGAGGGTCTCACTATGTAGTCCAGGCTGACCTTTAATTCACTATGTAGACCAGGCTGACCTTGTACTCATGGTGATCCTCCTGCCTCAGCCTCCCAGGTGCTGGGATTTACAGGCATGCACCACCATGCCTTGTTAAATTTCTGTAAATTTCTCACCAAATCAGCAATCCTCCCTAAGTATCATACAATTCTTGCAAGCCTAATAAATGAAATGTATAATAAGAGTCAATTTCACTTTCTCTGAAACAATGTGTGTGTGTGTGTGTGTGTTACTGTGGAGTGAACCCACAGCCTTTGTGATAAGCTACATTCCCAGCCTTTTAATTTTTTTAAATTTTGAGACACGGTCTTGCTAAACCACTAAATTGCCCAAGTGGGGCTAAAATTTGCAATCCTCTTGCTTCAGCCTCGAAGAGTGTTGGGGTTATATGTATGTACCACTATGCCCTGCTTAATACTTTTTTTTTTTTTTTTTTTTTGGTGCTGGGGATCAAACTCAGGACCTTGTGCTTGTGAGGCGAGCACTTTAACCACTGAGCTAAATCCCCAGCCCCTGCTTAATACTTTTTAACTTAGTCAAAATCACTTATATTTTTCAACCTAAGATTATGAGTTCAATTACTGATTCATGCATTTAAAATTTTTAAAGGTTGATATGACAGATAATCTAATAAGTGTAATTTGAATACCTTAAATATGTAAAGATTAGTTTAAAAATAGTTCTTTGAGTGAACACAAAAATATAGGAATAGTGTATGGTTAAGAGCACACTCTGGAGTTAGACTGCAAGACGCTTCTTCACTTCTTAGCTTTGTGGGTTTTTAAAATTATTTTTTTACTTATTTTTTATGAGTACATGTTGTGATACATAATGAATGCATTCGTGCTTGGGAATTGGTATATACACACATCAAATCTTAATCCTTTTTACTTCCCTTTCCCTTTCTTTTCCTCTCCTCCTTTCTCTATCCCTAATTTCTTCCCTATCTCCAAAAGGTCTACTTCCCTATCATCTATCTTTTATTTTGTTCTTTAAATTATTTATGTTTTGGGTTTCTCACATTGAGAAACCAAGCGATACTTAACCTGATTTATTTCACCTAGCTTTACAGTCTCAAGGTGCATCCATTTTCCTACAAGTGACTCAAATTTAACCTTTATGTCTCAGTAGTACACCACTGTTCATATATAGCACATTTTCTTTATCCTTTCATCTGTTGATGGACAAAGAGGCTGTTTCTAAGATTTTAATATTGTGAGTTGTGCTGCTATAAACCTGAGAGTGCATGTGTCACTGAAATATGATGTCTTTAACTCTTCTGAGAAGATACCTTGAAGGAGAATAGCTGGGTCAAATGGAATTTCTGGTTTTAGTCTTTTGAGTAATATACATACTGACTTCCATAGTGGTTGTACTAGTTTACGTTTCTGCCAACAGTATAGAAGGGTTTCTTTTCCCCCACAGCCTTGCCAGCATTTGTTATTATTTGGTTTCTTGAATATAGCCATTTTTTCTGGAGTAGGATGGAATTTCAGTGTTGTTTTAATTTGTATTTCTCTAATGACCAAAAATGCTGAACACTTTTTCAAGTACCCATTAGCCATGTATATACTTCCTCTTTTGAGCAATTCATTTCAATTGTCCATTTTTTTAATTGGCTTTTTAATTTGGGGGGTATAATTTTTCTGAGTTCTTTATATGTTCTAGATATTAGTCCTCTAAAGAGTAGCTGGCTGGGCTGGGGATTTAGCTCAAGTGGTAGAGTGCTTGCCTAGCAAGTACAAGGCCCTGAGTTTGATCCCCAGGACCAAAAAAAAAAAAAAAGTATATAAAAAAAAGAGTAATTGGCAAAAATTCTTTAGCATTCTTCAGGTTGTTTCTTCACTCTGTTGGTTGTTTCCTTTGCTATGCAGAGCTTTTTAATTTGATATAATCCCATTTGTTGATTCTCGGTATTATTTCTTGTTCAATTGTAGCTCCGTTCAGAAAGTCCTTTGCCTATGTCTTTGGGAGGCAGCTATGCTCACCACTATACCACCAGTGCAGACTGTCTATGTCTTTAAGAGTTTTACCAATTTTATCTTCCAGTCAATTCAGTGTTTCTATTTTAATGTCTAGTTCCCTAATCCATTTTGATTTCATTTTAATACTTGCAGAGAGAGATGGGTCTAGATTCATTCTGCATATGAATAACCAGTTTTCTTCCTGTTAAAGAGACTACCTTTTTCTCAGCGTATGTTTTTGGTCCCTCTGTCAAAGATCAGATGGCTGAAGGTGCCTAGGGTTGTTCACTTCTTAGCTTTGTGGCCTTGGGTAGGTCACTTAACTTTTCTGTGCCTCAGTTTCCTTATCTCAAAATGAGGACAGCAATAGCACATACCTCATAGGGAGAGGTAACAAGAATTAGAGTTTAAATGACTTAATATTTATGAAGTGCTTAAAATAATGTGGGACACAGTGATTCCTCCATGAGTTTGTTACATTTTAAAAAATAATATAGATTGATACTGTACTTCATCATCTCCGTACTTAACAATAAAATTTCCTGGGGTTAAAATACATTTATCCAGTTTTATCTCCACAGGCAAAACAGAAAAACAATAGGTACTACCCTCAGGGCACTCAGGTTGCTGATTTGACTTGGTGTGCCTGACTGTAAACTGTCCATATGCAGGGTGGCTCTTACTCCACTGAGGGACCCATTAGTCCTTTACAACTATAGTGGTAACAGAACTGAATCTGTATCTTCAGAAGGAGTCATCTCTTTTGGGTTATGTTTACATACTTCCTTCTTTTGATTTGAGTAGGTCAAAGATTGAACCCCTTCTTTACCCATCTCACTAAGGTAATTTTCCATGTTTCATGGTTGGATTTATGTATTTTTTGACCTCCATAAAGACAAGATATGTTAGAGTTTTTCTCTAGTCCTTCATAGGCTTCATTTATTTCTTCCTTTTGATTTCCAGTCTGTATCTCCTCACCCAGACTTAATGCTAAATTCCTTCAAATATTTTTTTACTAATTAACTAAATTGTGAATTCTTTTCAAGTTTTTTGTGTTTGGTCAGAGATCATATCTTATATGACAGATTTTGGCTGGGGCTGGAACTCAGAGTGCTGGCCTAGCATGTACTAGGCCAGTGATGATGAACCTTTTAGAGCCTTCAGTGATAACAAACATCCTGCTGTGGCATGTGTGCCGTAGGTTTACCACCAGTGCCAGGCCCTGGGTTCAGTTCCTAGCACTGGGGAAAAAAAAAACGTAACAAAACTTCTTGTATTCTGACTGACCTTTCTCCTGTTTTGTCACAATATATAGAGTTACGCTAATAACTAGTCTTACTGTTGAATACTTAATAGTACACTGTCAATGAGAAAGGTGCTACCTACCTGTTATCTTCAGGTACATGTGTTCTCAGCTTGCACATATCCTGTAAACTCTGTTGAATGATGAGTTGGGTGTCAAAGTCATCATCTGTGTTATCGTCACTGGTGTAGTTATCCATATAAACTGGTACAGGTTTACTTTAAAGACAGAACGAATTAAAAATATTTTCTAGTTGTGAAAAGATTATCAACTGCTTAAAATTATAAATGAAAATCAGAAAACTAGAAAGTTGATAGGATAAATGAAAAAAATATAAAATTTAGAAAACAAAATATCCATTTAAAAAATGTTTCCATAAACTTAAAACAGTTTTCTGGACTTTGACAGGTTCAACTTAAATTAGAAGTTTCTGTGAGTAACCATTTACTTAAAGCTTATCCAAGAAAATAACCTTTATATATGACTTACGTAGTGCCACTGTAACATTGAAACTGTTCATATCAATCTATTTTAGGCTTGGCTTGTGAGGTCTTCTCAGTGACTATGGCATTCACTCAAAACAACATCTTTCCTACACACAGTGTTAGGCTGAAAATAATAAACACATTATAGGAATAAATGTATTCTCTTAATACAACACATAATAGAAATACAGGTAGGAAAAAAACTCAATGTATTTTATTAGGCAATATCTAAAAGATGTAAAAGAACATTGCAGTTTTAGTATAGACTAGGTTTGATTATATACCAAAGATTTTTTTACCTTCTGGTATATCCTGTAGGACAGCACTGAAGTTTTCACTGTCAAGGATTAGCACGTTAGCCTCTGAATTTTCATTTATATTTAGGATCCGCACCCCAGCAGTGCCTATTATAAATAGCTTTACTATAAATACTTGATCATAAGACAGTCTGGCACATTCTCCTGTTTTTTACATGTGATTTAGCTCTGTTTGGAAACAAGATCTTTTTTCTTCACTGCTAGATTCCTCAAATTTAAAAGATTAAACATCTTATGCTCAGAATAACTAGCATTTGCAGGGGGTTGCCCATGAAAAGAAAATTCCTTCTCTTAAGACTTATGGACACAGACACTGTAAACCAGAATTAATTTTCTATTTAAGAGAGACTAAACATTTTTCTCTGACTTCATTATCAAAAGTGACTGTTCCAGTGATCCAGATTCAATGGGTACTTGTACCTACTTTTTCTTTGGTTTACAGAACTGCAGGCTTAAGTATCCTTGGAATCCTAAGGAAGGAATTAATTTTATTCAATATAACACAATATTGATTAAAATTTTATTTTGTTGAAATATCTTTAAATTGCTAACAATATGTTAAAATTGTTAGTAAATTGTTAACCAATGTTGTGAGTGCATACCAAGTGATAAAAATTTCAACTATTACAGAACATAAAGGGACAATTTGACATTTCCAGTTAAATCTGAAGCAAACACCAAGAAGCATAATGCTACTGTGAGCACAGAAGTTAGGACTGCCTGCCAGCCATCTTACTGGCTTTGTATGTCAGCTTCACTACTTTGAGCTTCCTTTCCTAATCAGGGGTGCTATGAGAAATAGGGCTAATATTTTAAAAGTATGGAGTAAGGGGGTTAGTTCTTTAATAAGTGTTTTAATAATTTCCTTATTTATAATAAATATTTAAAATGTTCGTGTACCATAACTTTAGGTAGGTGAATACAAAGTACAATACTACTGAAACTGAAGAAACAATTTAACATTAGTGAAAAATAATTTTCTAGTATCAGTTAAATTTTATCCATTTAATCCCCACAATCTGTTTTTTACATGTTAAGCTTAAACTAAATAAAACCTTCAGATATTTTTTCACATGCTTCAGAGTAACACTTCTTAGGGTTGGGGATTCTGCTCAAGTAGTAGTTGGTTGCCTAGCTAAGCACAAGGTCCCCAGTTCAATCCCCAGCATCCCAACAAAAAAGAAAAAAAAAAAGATTATATACTCAAAGTAACACTTCTCTTTATACTTTCTTCCAATGGTGTCTGACTGTACCATTTGCTTATGACAGTGAGCGATGTAAACAACCACCTACATATAGCAGTAAGTCACAACTATATAAAGTTACTATAGTACCTAGTGTATGACTGTGATCTTAAAAGTCTGCTTAGAAGGCCATATTCCCATCAAGAGTGGTATACTGGGGAGGAGAACAATGCAAAGACCCTTCACAAAGACCATTTAAAAGAATGACATCAGTTTATTTGGGTTTATAATTTTTCAAGTAAGTGGAAACAATTTAAAACTTTCAGATGTTTTCTGATTTGTCCAATTTAGTCATCCAACTGACAAAGTAGAGCAACGCCACGCTTGATCCAGTGCTGAGTGGGCTGGTCCGTTTTTAGCAACATTACAATGACAAAGTTAGTAGAATGTCCTGTAGTGGAAAGAGTTCCTTTACGTTCACTTGTCTTGTACAGTGGACAGATATAGGCATCTGACTTCAAAATCTGGGACTTAGGTGCTTGTAAAAGAAAGAAATACACGGATTTAATAAAGGGAAAACAGCCATTGGTACTAAAAGCACAATTTTTATCTTGTAAAAAATAGTCAGTACCAAATCTAAGATTTTATGATACTTGAAGATCTTAAAGTGTATGTTTTTACAATTGGTATATTATTATTAAGTGATTCATGTGGTACATGATTCTAGGTCTGGAAGTCCAGAATAAATTTTAAAGTTCCACTTAGCAGGGATGAAAAGACTCAAAAGGACTTGAAAGGGAAGGAATAAGAGGCGAAGATAGTGAAGGAATAAAACACAGCATGGTAATGGGAAAGATTCAAAAGGAGAAACACCACTGCTTAGGGCACTAATAGAAGAAGCTAAAACTATGTCGTTAGCACGTTACTAATAAGAAAAATACACTAACAAATTATTTTTGCCAACTCACAAAAAGAATCTGTTTCTTCAAAACCAAGATATATCATGTACAGATACAAAATAATGATGAATGTGATCATTATTTACACAATGTACCAATACATGTTCTTGGTTAAAAAAAAAAGTATCTGTTTCCTTAGCACCACCCCCCCAGAAAAAAATAATTTATGTTCAGTTTCTGAAAAGCCAGATATGAAGTATTAGTAGTCTTTCTAAACTAAGGCCACATTTCTCAAAACTGAACCACATTAATAATGGAAATATTTGATAGGTTGGGTGGTGATCCTTGGGGGATTTATAAATGTTTTTATTTGTTGTTTTTCAAGAATAAGGAAATTAGAGTTGACGGTATAGCTCAGTGGTAGAGCATGTGTCTTGAATGTGTGAGACCCTGGGTCCAAAGCAATAAAAAAAAAAAAAAAAGAAGAATAAAAAACCTAATGATAGCACAAGGAGGAAGCAAGGGGCTTTTCCAAGGGGGACAAAATTGGCTTCCACCCCATGTGGCTTGCAACATATATGCCTTGGCTGGCTCCTTGGTCTAAGGGTTTCTTATAGCCAGAAAATACTAGACACTAGTGGGAGTCTGTGTCAAGCCTATTTGTGTCTCTGAACATAAGCAAAGGGAGTTCAGAATCAAAATACAGAAGGGCAACTGTTCAGTCTCTGAAAGCCTTTGTAGAAGTATGTGGGAATAGTGAAGAAAATGATGCATCCTGTGAGCAAAGAGCACAAAGAGGCAGAATGATAGTACTAAAATAACATAAATGCAGGCCAGGGATTTAGCTCAGTAGTTAGAGTGCTTGCCTAGCAAGCACAAGGTCCTGAGTTTGATCCCCAGCACGCACAAAAAATTATACATATAGCATTCATATATATAAAAATTCATATATATATGAATCCTACACACAAAAAGGGGAACAATATATTTCTAATGTAGATATTCCATTATTTTTAAATTACAATCAAGTTAAATCCTAAAAAGTTTGAACAAAAATATATTTCAAGGGGCAGTTAATAACAACTATCATTATTTTTCCTAAAACTCAAGGAAATCTTGAGAAAAAATGAATTTACTTGGTTTTATCCATATGATGGGCATCAGGTCAAACAGAAGTTTGTGATATTGTTCAGCAAGCAATCCACTGTAAAGGGAAATTGACAGAAGGTATTAGTTATTTCTGAAATTTGCTTCATTGAATAGATTGCTACTTGGATATTAGCTTTTAATATAGGAAAAGAAACATTAAAAAAGAAGAAGGCATGGAGAAGGCAATGGAGAACTGAGAGAAACAAAAGAAAATTATGGAGAGGCAAAATATAAGACAGTGCCTGCCAACAGATATCAATGCCTGCCAATTAAGTACCATTCATAAGGCAGACATTTGACTCTCACAAAGATGCTGTTTTTTTTTCACAGGTAAAGATGGAGGTTCAGAGATGCTGAGTACTCTTTCACAATCACACAGCTGTTAGATGCCCGTGTCAAGATTCAAGTATAGATCTGCCTATCTAGAGAATTTGATTACTTTTCACTATGCTACACTGTTTGTTGAAAAGGAGGGAAAGAAAGAAGGAAAAATGAATACCTACAGAGTGATCATTATGTATGGCAAACATGTACTAATAAAAAAATGAATTAAAAAAAGAGACTGGGCATGTAGAGCCCTTGCCTAGGATGTGTGAGGCCCAGTACTGCAAATAAAGAAGTAAATAAAAAAAGAATATAGAGGGAAAAGTAAGTGAACAAAAATGGCAGAAAAGTGATGAAAAAAGAAAAATAATAAAAAGAACTATGTGCAGTGGAGGGTCCTCATAACACTGTTTCAGAATTATCTCTGTGGAACTACCTTTTGTTCACCCTTAGCTGATTTTTTCTACCTCAATCTTTTTTTTTTTTTTTTTTTTTTGGTGCTGGGGATCAAACTCAGGGCCTGGTGATTGCAAGGCAAACACTCTAACCACTGAGCTAAATCCCCAGCCCTTGTTTCGTTTTTTTAATACAGGGTCTTGCTATGTAGCCCAGGCTGGCCTTGAACTCACGATGATCCTCCTGACTCAGCCTTCTGAGTGCTGGGATTACAAGAGTAGGCCACCACACCTGGCTTCTACCATCACATGCTCTTGGGAGCAAAGTCTAGCCCTGCCTCTGGAAATAGAGAATTATGCCTATGAATGAATTGTCAAAAACCAAGACTGTAAGGGAAATATTTTCTCCTCTCCTACCCTATTTATTTTTATTAGTACATGTTTGTGATACATGCGTACATTCATCATGCGGAATTGGTACATGTACATATCGCGTCTTAATTCATTTTACTTCCCCTTCTCTCGCTTCCCTTTTCCTCCATCCCTGTATCTCCTTCCCATCTGCAAAAGATCTACTTCCCTGTTTCCTATCATTTGTCTTTTATTTTACACTTTATTTATATTTGGGGTTTTTCATATAAGAGAAACCATGTGATATTTAACCTTTTGTGTCTGATTTACTTCATTTGGCATTACTAACTCTATTTCAAACTAGGAATAGTTTCCTAAGAGTCAAGCTGGAAATTCAATATTTATTCAAAGTATTTATTTATTATCTCATCAACACGGAAGAAAAAGTTTTCTGTTCGCTAAAGGGAAACTTTGTTATAATTGTCAGCTGTTGAAAATTAGGAAAAATATATATGAAGAAAATTGGGTCAGTTCTACACATTAAAAAATGGAAAGTAACATGAAATAAATAAAGCAGGAAAATAACTTCAGCAAATTTTCTCCTAATGAGACCACTGACATATTTGAAATATTAACTAAAATTTGTTTAGGACCTAAAAACCATCGCACAGCAGTTGTCCCAGCTTAAGTAATGATTTCTGTAAGAATTCTGGTATTACATTACTTGACTTATTCTCTAGAAGAGGCCTTTTATTTTAAAAATAAAAAGCACCAGACAACCCACCTATATTACTTATGATTCAGGTACAACCAAAGAGATGTCTGCAGTTGAAACTACTGACCTTGCTCTGTCCCAGCGTGCTCCATCAAGATACAATCCGTGGATGTAAACACCATCTTCTGGTGCTGTGTCAGATGTATCAGAAGGAATCACCTGCAGAGAGAAGCCCACATTAGGAATACTCTCCTCCACACAACTCAGAAAGGAAACACTGTATAAATAGTCAGAACACAGTCAGGAAACTCTGTTATATAATAGCTTGCTAAACTATAAATCTTTTCAGCTATAGTATACAGTAACGTGTAATACCATATATGTCTTTTTGAAGCATTTTTTTTTTTTTTTTTTTTTTTTTTTGTGGTGCCGGGGATCGAACTCAGGCCCTCGTGCTTGTAAGGCAAGCGCTCTAATCACTGAGCTAAATCCCCAGCCCCTTGAAGCATTTTATGAGGGTTTACTCCACTGCACATTAATTTTTGCTAAAGTAGAACAACATTTCAAATCAAATATCGAGAGATATGAAAGTTCTATACTAGTGATAGAAAGACGAATATTATGTATGTTCTTCATGTAACACCAATTGAAAAGTAAAATTTCCTATAATGGGCCATAATATATAAATTCTCCATATCCTTACTTAAATACATGGCTTTGGTGTAATGATGTACTGTTGAGTTTAAGGAGTTACGGTACCTCAAATTCATATCCTAGTAAATCAATAGGAATGGTGTATTTTCTGGCATAATTCTGCATAGCTCCAGTTAAAAAGGCTTGGGTGAAAAAGAAACCTGAGAGCCAAAATACACAGGGTTTTCCTGAGTCATACCAGTCCTATAAAAGGGAAAACAAAATACATTATGTTTATTCTTTTACTTCTACAAATGTTACCTGACATACAATTCCTGATACTGATTTGTGCATGTGTATGTGCATGTGTGTGACCCACACACTCCACTACAAGATTGTCTTCTTTGACATCAAGCACGCTCTCCTACCTCTTTTTCTTTCTAATTAAACTTCTTGGAAATTCAAAATAATGTAAGCATTAATCTGAATGAAACACAGTTGAAAGATTCAAACCTTCTACAAAAGGCTAAATATAAATTATTTGGGGATTTATTATGTTACTTATCCCACTCAAAAGCCATCATTTTTAAACATCTTACACATTGTCTAGCTATAGCCCTCATGTGTTGATTCCAGTTTCTTAATCCCTTGTCTCCATGTCCACTGCCCCCTCCAGTTCAGATGCTCATAATCTTTTTTCTGAATGAGTGCACACTGCCCTCTTGCTTCTACTCTCTGTTCAATACATCTAGAACAATGCTGCTAGAAAACACCTGACTATGTATAGTTTGGATCAGATTTATCATCTCATATAATTCTTCAGCGACCTACTGAATTCTTCAGTGATCCACCAAATTAAAGCCTAAGCCTCCTAATCTCCTGTGAAAGATACTTAAAAATCTGGCCTGAGAGTGTATTTTTTTTAAATTTTATTCTAATGGTACATTTTAGATGTATATATTGATAACATTCATCATAGGGAATTTGTACCTGTACATGATATATCTTGTTGCTTCTTTTTTTCCCATTCCCCTCCCCTGCCCCCCTCCTCCCTCCCTATTTACAAAACCTTTGTTTCCATTTTTTCCTTCCATTTCTTATTTCTCTTGTCCCTCTGTTCCTTTCCCCCTCCCTTGTTCCCTTTCCCATTTGGACATTTTCTTCCCTTTCCCAATACAATACATTTTAGTCTTTATTTACACTTCAGTT
>PVJO010013875.1:0-52976 GCA_004026905.1 Hystrix cristata
AAAAAAAAAAAAAGATGGCTTCGGCTGGAATGACCGACTATGAGCCATATTATCTCTATCCTTCAGGACTTTGTTCTCACAGCAGAAGTGGGGTTCCAAGAGAGAGCAGAAGCATGTGAAGCCTTGTGAGGCTTAGTTTAGACACACTGTTATTTCTGCTACAAAAATGAATCATAATGGTAAGCCCAGATTCAAGGGATTCATTTCTTGATGAGAGAAATTACCAAGACATATTGCAAAAAGCATAAGGAGACATGGAGTCAGAGAAACAAGATCATCTTTGGAGACAATAAACTCCATATAAAGTTCTCAGATCAGGAAAACCAGAAGAACCAAAATTATACTAATTCTCAACGTGGTCCTATAACAGGTCCAGTGCAATCTGTGGTGATGGGACACAGCTTCCTTTAAAGGGACTGGAGTAAGGTGGACACATAGATGAAGTGGCATGATGTCAAGGCGAAGTTTATGTGATCTCAGAGGGAAAAACCTGTCTCCTTTTGTCCTCCATACACTTGCATTTTAGGGACCCATTGATGTAGTCAAAATGGAACTCACTCCAAACAATGCGACACTTTGGTGTTGTAAATTTGTGAATGAATTTTGGATCTTTTTGGAGTTACTGGTGTCCACAGAGAATAAGAGAGAGTTTGGCGGTTGGCAGGAGGGACTGGAGGTAAAGCCTTACTTCTCTCCCTCTTTTGTGAAGAATCCCACATTTCTCATGTGGAACCAATAGAAGTGTCACATGCTATTTGGTATCTTTACATTGAACAGCTAAATGTGGATCAGCAATGTTGTGCAACTTGTAGAAAAACCAAGGAGTGTCCAAGGAAAGACTAAACAGAGTGAAGAATTTAACAACATAAGAAAGACTCTCATTATTTCCAAATCAGCCATAACTTATAAGAGGGTTCTGCTGACCTCTGGTTATTGAGTAATATCATCACAGAAACTGTAGAGAGTCCAGAAATTGAAGCAGGTAATGAACTTTGGGGAGAAAGCTCATTAGGGATGTGAGCAACTAAATTGAAATAAGAAAGAATGGAAGAGAGTCTAATATTATGATTTGGAGTGGAAAATGGCATTCCTGATGATAAAATAGGCCCCATATCCACTAAGGAAAGAAAGAGAAGAGGCCAAAGATGTAACACGTAACACTAATGTTGATTTAAAGGAAAAATTTACTGAATGATTTAAGGATCACTAGATCAGCTCTTTGGGAGGAACTGAGCTATCAAAAATACAGCACGTCAACATTGCTGCTGTTTGGTATGAATGTTACCTGTGAGCTGCTATATGAGTGACCGTGTGGGGGGGACTGATCTGGTCAACATGAGTAGAAGCACCCAGCTGGACTGAGTTGGTGTAATTCTGGGCGTAGAGGATCCACCTGAGGATCGTTGCCGACACAACATAAAGGAGAACGGGAGGAGAAGATGGCGACCTGCTCTTTCTCAGGAGAAGCTCTGCTGTGGCTGGTTCTCCAGACGGGAACTCCGCTGTTCTTGTCACAGAAGGAGCCCGGGCCTTGCTGTCATCGAGGATGGCTGCTGTTGCCAGGTGAGTGCTGGTCTTCATCTCTGCTGCAAGCATCATGTCCTGGCTCCATTATAGATTTCTTCAGCCATTTAGTGCAGACACTGATGTACATGGGACAGTGCTGTGGGCTCCCAGGCCTTGATTGGATCTTTTGGGTCTCCAGGGCGTAGACAGACATTTGGCACCATTCCTGCATTTGTCTTATGGGTGAATGTTATAACTTGTAAATGTCCTGTATTAAATCTGCTCTCTTGCAAACCATCGACTCTAGAAAGGTAACTACTCCACTGTGGAACTTCTTTCCAAGGGGGCCTTTCAGTTGAGGTAACTCCTCTGGGGAGACAGATCAAAAGCAGGTTTAACTAAGTGCACGAGTTCTTTTCAAGACTTCTGAGATTTAATAAGTCTGTATTTGTGGGACCCTGAGGTTTCGGAATTGCTTTGTTTCATGCCTTTACTCATAATTCTTAGTTTTAATAATGATGGCTTCCTCACTGTTTTGAAATCCCAAACCCACATTATTTCAATAGAGATGTAAAGCCCTTTATTCTTCTGGAGGGGCAGAGGAAGAGGGCAGTTAACGGTGGACTTGAGAGATTTGCACGTGGATTTCTCTGTGCTCGCCGCTGTAACACAGTGTTGGTCCCCGAGGAAGTTCATTTCTGTGAGTTTTTTCTGCTCACACAGGACAGGCAGTGTGACATTACACAACTGTCTCAGGTGTGGTGTCATCTGGGGCCCTAGAACTGAGGTAGTTCTGACTAAATTGCCTTAAACTGCAGGCTCTGGGAGGAAAATCTACAGCAAACAGGGAAGATGGCTCCAGTTCCTTATTTATAAAGTAAGTTGGGGTCTGTGCCTGCTAGAGTAGGGGGAAAAAATCATGTGGGCCAGCAAGAAAACTAGAAAAGGGCGAATGCGCTGCAGCTGAGATGTGTCAAGTGTGAGATCACAGCTACAGGGCAGGCGCTGTGAGACGGGGTGAATCGGACCAGCAGAGGCAAAGGAAATCAAATGTTGTCTGTTACCTGCCTGGCTATGTGGGCAAAGAGTTTTAATATTAAGGAAGCTATGAGCAAACAGCTTGATCTGCTAAAGCGAGGAGGAAAAGTCCTGGTGACTGTGGGCCAGGCCTGCACGACGAGATTGCTTGTGTGTCTGCAGTGTGTGATTCATCGGCTAACCACAGCTGTTTATGACTAACCTGGGTACTTAACATTCATCACCCAGAGCAGGGAAATTTGTGCCAGCACCTCCACCCCCCAGCCCAAGCAAAGCAGCAGCCTTTCTGTTTGATTAGAAGAAGAAGAAAACAAAAACAAACAAACGGGAAAAACCAGGGCAACACATTTCCTCCTCCTCCCTCGTTCTCAGGGCATCTTTGGTACTTTGAGGTTGTTTGCGAGGTCTGAGTAGGTCAGAGATGACTTCTACCTGACGTCATCTTCTTTAAAGTCTATGAGTGGGAGGGCGCGGTGGTGGAGACAAATCAGAAGTCCTGTCTGTTGAATGGGCTGTTTCCCAGCTGTGTAGTCACGTTGACTCTGCGGTGCCCACCCAGAAGCACCTACAGACACGGTGGGACCACCTGGAGGCCAATCGATGTGGGAGGCTCACAGGTGATGTTGTATTTATTAGTGGGTGAGCCACTGAATATCTTTTACAGTCATCATAAAATACAGCCAGAGCTGATGGTTTGAATTTTCATATTCCTACAAGTTTTCATATTCCTATCTCAAAAAGGATCTAAGAAAGCTAGTTATTTGCTGGAAGTGTCATAGCTGGAAAGTAGCAGGGCTGGAATTTTCAGTGGAGACTGTCTTAATTCTCTGACCTTTATTCTATAACCTAGGTAAGAAAAAGTTTGAAAGAGGCAAGGTAAAGATGCTAAGCCAGCAGGTGTCTGGGAGCAAAGCTCACAAGATGTAGAGGTGGTATGGAAGCAAGGACAGACTCAGCTTCTTCAGCTATCTTTGCCACCTACCAAGCACTGCACAGTGGACTGAGTACCTACCTCTCTAGACCCGGTAACTTTTCACTGTGTGATTTTATTGAGCATCTATTCCATGCCAAGCACTGACTGACCTTATCACTATGGATTGAGTGAGGAGCAAGGAAGACAAAATCTCTGCCCTCACGGAGCATTGGTTTAGGGGCCGGTAAGGAGACAAAGGTTGCCCAGCCTTATAGCCTAACTGCTTCTTGGCCTAAATTTGGTTGTCGGTGCCTTCTTTACCAAATTACATCAAGACGGAATCACAAAGGCAGAGGTATGGGTTTGAACCTCTACTTTTCCACTCATTTTTCTTTGTAGTAAAATGTGACTTATAATAACCAACTCATTGTCTCTTGGGAGAATTAATCAAGATAATGGAGGTGCTGCATTGAACACTGTTCCTCACATACAGTGAGCATGTAGTACCTGCCTCTTGCCATCACTATGATTGTTTTTGTAGATGGTGGGAGGAGCAGTAGCAGCAGGTTCTCCACAGGCAAAATGCCAAGAAGTGTGACCAAGAACCAGTGGTGCTGAGTTCAGCTGCTCAGTCCGCTAACCCAAGGACCAGCAAAGAGTGTCGTTCCTGGGGTGGGCTTGTTTCCAGCTGCATCAGAGACAGAGGAGGGTCTGTGAGGCTCTGAGCTCACCAGACGTGCAGAGGAAGGAAGCAGAGTGCTCCCGAGTGACATGGACCTGGGTCCATGTACGATGCAGGGAGCTTTGTTCAGAACATGTGCCTGACCGAAGTCTGGCTCTTAGGAGTTAAAAAATGAGTATTCTTCCTACCTTCCATGGCAATGCTATGAGGTGTCTCTTAAATACTGCTTTTAAATAAAGGCACTCTATTTTCTTTTTAGAAAGTATACAGTGTATTGTCATTAACTATAGTCGCCATGTTGTACGTTACAGTTTACATTTAGAATGTCTCCCTCAAGTCTCGTGTGTTTGGAAGGTGACTGGATCATGGGGGCACTGTGCTCGCCAGCAGATTCATTCACTGAGTGCAGTAGTTGAAAGCTGTTAGGAGATGGAGCCTGCCTGGGGTGGGTCGCTGGGCGGGAGGCTGAGGCACCCAGAAGAGTGTATTCTTGTCCCTGGTTTCTCGCTTTTCTCTCTCTTTCTTGGCCACCGTGGGGTGAGCATGTTTCCTCCACCATGTCCTTCTGCCGTGCTGTTTCTGCCTTGGAGTCACCAACAATGGACTGAATCCTCTAAAAACTGTGAGCCAAAACAAATCTCTCCTTCTTTAACTTGTGGGTGTTAGCTGTTTTGCCCAACAGACAGGAAAGTGACTAATACAATGTACAACAGATCTCTCGAATTTATTCCTCCAAGCTAAAGGAAATTTGGTACCCTCTGGCCAGCATCTCCCATTCCGAAGTGCTCTGTTTGTACTGTGGTGAAGCAAGGAGAAACTTCCAGTGGGAGCCTGCACGGGGCTCTTCTGGATCCGGGGCTTCCCACAGGGCCACAGCCTCTTCTCACTGGTGAGGCAGCCCAAATCCGGCTTCACATGAGCTCTTCCGGCCATGCGCTGGTGTTCTCAGAGAGCCTCGCTCGTGGTTAAACTAAGGCTGACCGGTGGTAAAGTCCTCTGATCATTGCTCACACCCAGGGCCGTTGTTGACTAAGAGGGCAGGAGGGGAGGCCCCTTCCCAAGAGCACAGATGGGGAGATTGTCCTCTAGCCAGCTCTTCCTGGGATGATGACAGGAAGAAGCTATGTGCTTCCTCTTGCTGATCTTGGTGTCTAATTCTGCCTGAGTAAGGCTTGTTCCTTCTACCCTTATCACACATCCCGGTGATATCTGCCTTTCTACAAAGCCCCATTACTTCTCATTAGATCAAAGTTTGTACAAATAGAAGTTGCTATCGTTTGAGTGTTGCATGTGCTAAAGGTTGGGTCCCCAGGGTGACACTTTTGGGAGGTGGCAGAGAGAAATGGAAGGTCCTGAGGTCACTGGGAAGCTTTTGCATCCTGGCCAAGAGGTGAGTGGCTAACTTATCACAGACTGGAAACTCCAAAAGTATGAGGCAAAATAAACTTTTCTCTTTGCAACTTGATTATTTTAGTTATTTCATTATAGCAATGGAAAGCTGACTAACAAGGTCAGCAGCTCCAGATAACAGAGGGTTGAAAATGGTTAGCAGATAACCATACAAAAGTAGTCCATTCAGATAAAGAATGGGAAACCATTCCAGCTCCACTTTGCAGTTTCAATGACTGTGGGCTGGTGCTTAGGAGATACTGTGTTAGCCTGTGAACTGGTCTCAGTATCTCGCAAGGTTTCCTGATTCTTAAACTGACTCTTTGCATTGGATTTGTTTTATCTTCCCACCCTGGATTATTGCCAATATTATTTTTTTCTTGTACATTTTCATTGCTCTCAAATTATTTCATGAGCGTATGTTTAATTTCCTTAGTGTATAAGCATCCCAAGGCCAAAATCCATGTCTTATTTATTTTGTATTTCTCCAGAGTAGACATTTAATAACAAGTTATTTCTTTCACCACTGTATTTTTATAGCTAGAATAAAAATATCCTTTTTGGATATGTCTAAACTAAAAACAGAGTATGGTTAAAAAAAAAAGATAAAGTCAAGAATTACATTTCATTTTACCCACTGATTCCTTAAGCAAATTTGTTAGAAGTATGAATGCAAGTGTTAATTATTATGTTATTCTTAATATCTTTAGAGAAAAAATAAATTCTGTATTTTTTGGTTGTTGTCTCCTTGTCTCACTATGTTTCATGAATCAGTTCTCTGGATTTTAAGTTGGAGGAGGCTGTTAATGTATTTTGTGTACTGTTATAATACAGGCTTCCAAATACACTCATTTTTCCTATTGCCTTTTTAATAGTGACACATTTAAAGAAGAGACGGGTTAGCTAGGACAGGACACTATTGTGATGATATCTTCTTATCTTCTTGGATAAGAAGGAAGAAACATCTGTGACCCCTGTTAGTGTCCAGTAGCCCTTCGAAGTATATTTGAAACTCTCTAGCTTTTACATTGGTTTTGAGGGTAGGTTCACCAAATACATTGATCTGGCAATACATACAAATGAAACAGAAATCTAGTACTAAATAAGCAAAAACTTCTGCAAGTACAACTGTACCATTTAAGCACTTAAGCATGCAACACCTAAGCAAGAAGCATAGATTTAAAAAAAAAATGAGTGCTATAGCTATGGTGAAATAATCAAGTTATTAAAACATAAGGAGTTTAAACAAAAATTTGGAATTGAGTATAACTGTTGCTAACCCAGGGATCATTTTCCCTTTAATGGTTTGATTTAACCGAAAAAACATCTCCAAACTTATTTTGAATGCTTTTTTTGCATCAACTAGCTTTCAGTATCTGAACTATTTACATATAAATGTGGGTAGCTCATGGCAAGAAAATGGTGTTGGGCTGCTGGGAGAGCTGGAGAGGAAAAGAGAGAAGGAGGAGAAATAAGAAGAAAGAGGAAGGAAGGAGAAGCATCAGAAAAGGGGTTTGCAGGAGTAAAAGAATGGGCAGCAAGGACAATGGGGAAAAGCCAGTCTGGGGAAAATTTCCCTAAACCTGCGAGAACTGGGCAATTATCCTGAAAGTCGTTCAGGCTAGTGCAACTGTCATTTTTGTCAGTTAATTAAGCTCAGATTGATTTCAATTTTGTGAACAGCGCTCACAGTCCCCTCCCCAGCAGCCGCTCTGCAGCTGTGTAGAGAATGGGCCCCTCTGCTGCAGAGGCTGTGCTGCCGCACCCGTAGCCCTTAGGTCCCTTTCACTTCTCTCTCTTTTTTTTTTTAAATTTTATTTTAATGGTACATTTTAGATGTACATATTGGTAACCTTTATCATAGGGAATTTGTACCTGTACCTTTTACTTCTCTTCACTCCAGACTGTCCTCAGGGGTAAACCTCTTTATTTGAGGGCGCCGCTGTTCTTGGGCCAACAACACCTTCAACTTCAACTCCTCCGCCCATTCCGAAAGGTGGAAGAGCCAGGGACATGTCCCCACCATTCTTGCCCCCAGAGTAGCCCTCGGCCATGACCGACACATCCAGCCCTGGCGGTACTCCGGCTCTCTTGCCCTTTGAATGCAGAGGTGTGTTTCCAGTGTCTCTATGGCTCCCCCTGCTGATGGAGTCAATTTACCTCGGGTGGGCCATGTTCCTTTCCTTCCTTTCGCTACCTCTCCATGTCAACTGATGGTCCTGAGCTCTCTTCCTAATAAACCTCACAAAACCTCCTCTCGAGGTCAGCTTCTGGGGTCTTAAGACTGCAAAATAACCTAAAAGTCCCAATTATTCCAGTGACCACTGAGGAGGTGTTTCACCGATCCCCAGGGGGACCCGGCAGAGTGGAAGACTCACTCCACACAAAAATCTCCAAGTGCAACGGCAGACGACATTCCCCTGCTACACAGTCTCCTTCTGCCACACTTTCCTCTTTAAGCCCCTTCTTACTTGCTTCACGGGTCCGGGGCCCGCACAGCATCTGTCCAGACCTGGACAAATCATGTCCTTGGAGACTGCTCTCAGACCTGCCGTCCACTCCTGGCCTTTGTTGAGGTTGCTGAAGCTCAGCTCTCTCTGGAAGTCTGACAGGCACTTTTCTCCAGAGTAGGTTGGGCTTGGAAGTGGGTTCAGTTTTAACACCCATCCCGTCAGCCACGGTCTGCTGGTGTCACCCCAGGAGTGGGTAGGAAGCCATAAGGAGTAGAAGGCAGACAACTTCACCTCATTCTGCGGCTTGAATAGACATTTGTCACCCGAGCTAAGATGCTATGAGAACTGGAGTGGGGGTGTGTGAACTAGAATAGCACCTGGGTTTTTCTAATTTTGAGGGAGGCAGCTGGGGGGTGTTTTCTGGTTCCTCCAGACTCCGTAATTATTCTGTGAAGTCACTGTGGTTCGCCATATTTGCTGAGTCAGTTCTTAGGATTCTAGTTTAAAAGCTTCCATTTTTTTTCTTATTCTGAAAAGCTGTGAAAAATGAGTCCACTCATTTCCTCTCCTACTTATATAAAAAAAGAATAGGCAACCAGTCTCCTTTTGCAAGTTAGAAAATTGGAAATACTAATGGCTATGTGTCTTTAATAAGTTTACAACATATGAATCCAGGCTGAGAAAAGTTCTGTACTGATGGGCCATGTGGCAGACAGCAGACATCCAGATTTTTCTATGATGGATGCCACCAAGAGACCAGTTTGGAGGCATGTGACAAAGATGGGGTGAGGCTTCCCTGTGAAAACTGTATATTGAGTAATTATTGAGCACCTACTATATGCTCAATAAAAAATGGATAGTCCATGGTGGGGACACATTACAATGATATTTTTTGCTCTTCAAGGATTATATTGCTTGTAAAAAAATGTGGTAATTTTGGCATCTGTGATCCAGATATGTTATTGCTCATAATGGTAATGTGAGAAATCCTCCCCAGATGAAAAATCCAAGAATCTTTTTGTAAATCACTGTATAATTGAAGGAAGCTGTCTGATGATGATGGTTCCCACGTCAGTGGTCAGCCGCCTCCTTCTCATTCTAGTTGCAGAAAAATCATAGTGACTCATGATTTTGTGGGAGTGGTCACTCATTGTTCTCTTTATACCTTCGAGTTCCCGAAAGTCTCTAGTAGGAAAATCAGCTTTAAAATATTTAAGCCTATTTACTTTGGTAATAAATTAATAAGAGTATATATCTCTGACAGGGCTAACAAACTGGAATGTGTACCAGTGAAAGATTTTTTTCCCTATGGGCAATTTTTCTTAAACAATTATTATTGCAAAAGCCATCAAGCTTGTTTAAAAACCAAACAGTATTAAGGTAAAATGTATCCACTTATCTGCCAACCCCCCAAATCTTCACTGTACAAAATTTTCTTGGCATTAAAGAAGGAATTTGAGGAAGAGTATCTGGGAGAGCACTGTGAGTCTCCCTTCAAAGTAAGGGCGTTTTCCCTTTACCATTCACTCATAGAGGGAGTTTCAAGGAGACCACTCAGGGCTTTGAGGTACTGCTGGAGTTTGGGGCCAATAGCTGAGTCCAACCAGAAAAATCTGAAAGGTGGGAGATTAGTTGGCCAGAAGCTCTGATTGAAGCAGAAATTGCTGCTGGTTGGAAACAGTCTACATCCTTCCAAAGTTAGCAGGGGCTAAGGATGGATGTTTTCTGTGTATGAGGACAAACCATTGGTGGAGTTGATTCTGATCATGTCAAGGAGACAGGTCAGGGGAAAAGAGCAGAGGTAAACGATTACATTCCAGGGGCTTAGAAAGATACCTTGAATGATCGGTAGGAGCACAGATGCAGCTTCTGGTATCATTGTCAATGCAGGCAGAGAAGAAGGGGTGTGTAAAAACCCCAAAAATGAGCCCAAAGAAAATGCATCAATTTAATCTTCTACCAGCACCAGAGAATATGAGCATCAGCTTCCTTTGGTATCAAACTTAACTATGCCCATTTTCTCTCATCTTTCCCTGGGCTCTCACACTTGAGACCCAGGAGCTGAGGGACTGGATGGAGGAGCTGAGGGACTGGATGGAGGAGCTGAGGGACTGGATGGAGGAGCTGAGGGACTGGATGGAGGAGCTGAGGGACTGGATGGAGGAGCTGAGGGACTGGATGGAGGAGCTGAGGGACTGGATGGAGGAGCTAATGGAGTGGATAGAGGGGTGAGAAAGCCCCTCCCCTCTGCAAAAGAATAGTGTTGTAGAAAATGGAGAAATCTTAATTTTATATCAAGTTTAGAGTTGATTATTAAATTAATATCAAATTATAATACTAAGCTGATAGTCTTTCCTTTGTCTTAAAGTGACTGCAGGAATTTTTTTAAGTAAATTAAGTAGCAAGTTCACGCAATCTGCCCAAATTTGCATCCAGGGTCAAAGCAGGTCCAACTCATCCTATTACATAAACATCGTAGTGCCGAGACCAGTTCAGATGTCACCCTTGTTTAACAGGAGAGCTCCAGAAAGGCACATACGAAAGTATAAACACACCTTCGCGTGTGTCGAAATCACAGTCTCTATAAACGTTTGCTCAAGAATTAAAGGTTCATCAGCATCCGCTCTAAGAACAGAAGTCACCTCAACTGACTCTTCTAATAAAGAGCAGCAGTCATGTCACGAGGGACAAATAAATGGACAGTAAATGCTCTTTCAATGTCAGATGATCCTCTAAAGCACGGCCGTTTGTTCAGCTGCCTTACAAACAGCAGGGAAAAAAGTAACAACAGAAAAATCTTAAAATTTCATCTTCTTAACCAGTGAAAGATTATTTCCTATCATATCACCATGTGATTTTAACAGAGGATCTTCCTCCACGGTGGAGCCATCAGGAACAGGTGCCCTCTCTCAGCATGACACAAGTCTCCTTGGCTGGAAGCCAGTCACGCAATCGCGAGCTAACGGCGGAGAGGCCGCTCGGGTATTCGCAGGTCACTCGCCATCTCTGCCAGAGTGACTTACAGTATGTCAACAATATTTATTGAGCAATTACTCCAGAAATTTTGGATGCTTTCTCGTAGGAAAAATCATTAACTTTAGAATTAGAAACATCTTCTCGTGATTCTCCACTGTTTGCAAGGTGTTTGTAGTTAGTGAGTTTCTGAACCGTCTTCCTTTTTTGTTCTTCATATGATAATAATTATATGTATTTCTGTAGGATTATTATAAACACTCCCTGGGATAATTACATAAAGTACTTTGTGCAATAATGACATGAATAAATGCTGCTTCTCTTTCAGATACTCCTGCAGAGCACTCTTAACAAGGTTACATAAGATAGAAATTTCTAAGTAATAGTGTCTATCCTCACAGAGCAAGTAGCCTTGGTGATACCAGTAAGCCAAGTATGCAGATGTCTGAAAGGCATTGTGAAAGAGTAGCGTTGGTACGCATTGGAGGTTCTGTAAAGATTTAAGGGAAGAATTGGGACTTCTGGCTATTCTGTCACTTCCAGAAGACTTCCTGGCAGGAGGTGTATTAGAGCTTGGTTTTGAAGAATGGAGAGGATTTCAAAGTGAAGCAAGAGGATTTGGGAATTTGTTAACCAGTTTTCTCCAGAGAAAGAGAACTAATAAGATGGAAGGAGAGAGAGAAGAAAGAGTGGCTTAAGAGGGGACTTATTATGCAAATTGGCAATTACAGAGCTGAAGAAGTCCCATGATAGGTCATGTGCAAGCTGGAGACCCAGGAAATCTGGTGATTTAGTCCAATCCTGAGAACTGGGCTTGCAAACCTGGAGAGCCTATGGTGTAACTCAGTTCTGGGAGCGAAGGCTATAGTTCCTGGAATCTGAAGGCCAGAAAACAGAGTTGTGATTCTGATGTCCAAGGACAGGAGAAGATGGTGGCTCAGCTCACTTAACTCTGTGTAGCACAAGGAGAGGGAAAGGGAGATGAAGAAAGAGAGAGAAAGGGGAGGAAGGGGGAGAGAGAAAGAGAGAGAGAGAGAGAGACAGACAGACAGAGTGGGGGCAGGGAGGGAGACAGAGACAGAGAGAACGTTTCTTCATTTTTGTTCTGGCTGAGCCCTCAACAAATTGGATAAAACCTGTCCACATTGTTGCGGATGGATCCTCCTCACTCCTCTACTGATTCAAATACTACTCTCTTCCATAAACACCTTCATCGACATGCCCAGAATTAATGTTTTACCAGTGATCTTGGCATCCCATAGCTCGGTCCAGCTGACATCTGTCATTAACTAGCACATCACTGGACAGAAGTATTTGATTAAAGAGGCAAAGTTTAAAAATTGAATTTTTAGGGACCAAAGGTAGAGCAATCTTGACTGAAAAAGAAACTTAAAATAAGGAACTGGTAAAAAATAAAGCTGAAAAAGCAGGCAGAGTGCAGGTTAGGAAGGGGCTGGAGTGTCAACTGAAGGAGGTTGAACTTGACCTTGAAAGTATCAGGGAATCACTGCAGACATTTTAAGAAATGGAGTGATAATAGCATCAAAGTTGCATGGGGAAGAGACCCACTTGATGACAAGTAATTAACAAAAGGGCTTTCCCTCCTCTCTATGGCATGGAGAAGAATCAAGAAAAAAAGAATGTGAGAGAATGCTTAATCAAACCTTGTTCATTCATGGATTTGAGAATTGAGATCAGAGAAGTTAAATGATGAGCCTGAGGTTACCTAATGAAGCAGGAATGGGTGCAAGACATCCTCAGGTCCCGATTTTGATGCTGCCACTTCAGTGTGCGCTTTTAGATGCCTTGCTTGTTTGAGCCTGTGGTGAGGCAGCCCACATGGCAGGGAGTCCATGGCGAGTCACGGCCACTCACCTCATGGCTGAGCTATGAAAGCAAGAGGAGGAAGAAGCGTTGAGTTTCCACTTTTCCTTTTAAGGGCACGACCTCAGTGACCCAAAGAACTCCTGATGAACTCTGACTCTTAAAGTTCTGAAGGCTTCCAGTGGTCTCCCTGTAGGGAATAAATTTTTGTACCATGGGCATGCGGGCCACATTTAAGATCCAAACTCTCTGGGGCTGGGGATTTAGCTCAGTGGTTAGAGTGCTTGCCTAGCAAGCTCAAGGCCCTGAATTCAATCCCCGGCACACACACACACACACACACACACACACACACACACACACACACACACACACATACACACCCCAAACTCTCAGCAGCACCCGAGGGGAGGCTTGTGATTTAAGCTTGACCAGGCAGGTAGCCCCTCCTGGTACTTCTAATTTCCACGAGCAGCCAGAGCACATGGGTTGTGCGGGGCACTTCCTGTGAAGGACAGCAGGAGGGTCCCTGTTGCAGGACCTTGGCTGGTGTGACTGCTGCCCGGCTTAGCAAGGCTGCTTTGGCTTCTGCCCATTTTCTAGACCTGTTCTCCTCTCCCAGGTTCATGGTGTAGCAGATGCAGGTTTCCCGTTGCCGACGACCTTGGGCACCATGATTCTTTAATTAATGGATCTCTCCATACACACAGTAGAACAGTGCTAGATACAGAAAAATCCTGGGCAGAGTAGTAAGGGTGTAATAACTACTAATGATTTCTTCTCTCTACGATGCAAACAGTCCCGGCTGAGGTTCACCCATGGTATCGTTTCTGGCGTCTTGGAACCTCCATTCTTCTTGCGCTGCACTCTCCTGCTTTCCCTCCTTCTTGGTCAGTAACGGCATTTCTGTCTCCTTTTCTGCCTGACTTCAAAACGATGACATTTTTCATTCTCAGCCCTGGACTTTCTTTTCATTCTTTACTTTCTCCCCATATTTCCTCCATTTCCTACATTTAAAAAAAAAATCTGTGACTGACAGGATTGATTCCAAAACTCACTGTGCAAATACAAACCCATATTTATATTTTCCTCGAACTATAGCTGGTTAGTTGAGATCTTTTCCTTCCATAATAGGGAATATTTAAATATTATCCCTTTGTGGCTCCGCCTTTTTCTTGATAACTCAGGAAGCCCTAAGAATGTATAAGCATTCCACAGTGGGGAGTGAGATTCTTGCTGGAAAAACCTGGAAGTCTGCTCCCTTCATTACTATTTTTGCTTTTTGCTACCCAGGTAGGCAGATGCTGCTGTTAATTCCAAGCCGAGTAGATTCCTAGGAGGGCGTTTCTTCCCTCAGCCAGAAGAGGCTGGGGTGCTTTGGATGCTTTTCTCAGATCCCAAATCTCCAGCCAGCAGAGGGCTTAGCAGCGTGCTTCTGCTCACCTTGCAGAGATCTAGAGTGGCCTCTCTCCTTCCTTGCAGTCCACTGCTCAGGTCAGCCAGCACCTTCCTCCCAGCTCTGGGTACAAAGATGCCATCCACCTCATTCAGTAACCCATCAGGATCCAGACGCAGGAACGAGATGTCTCTTTTGTTTCCATTTGTTTTGTATTGCTAAAATAGAATACCCGAGACCAGGTAATTTAAACAATAGAAGTTTATTTGGTTTATGGTTCTGTAAGCTGGGAGGTCCAAGAGGATGGTGCTGGTGTCTGGCAAGGACCACAGTGCTGCATATTCCCATGGTGGAAGGCAGGAGGGCAAGAGAAGGCAAGAATGAGTGAGCAAGAGAGGGTGAACTCACTTTTGTAACAAATCCCCTCTCAAGCTAACTAACTCAGCTCTGCAAGAATGACATCAATCGGTCCATGAGGACAGAGCCCACATGACTTAGTCCCCTCTGATGGGTCTTGCCACTTACTACTGTCACTCTGGAGTTCTATTTCTAATACAGGAGCTTCGGGGGATACATGGAAATCTTAGTGCTGTTGCTCTCCTTTCCCTCACACCCCGTCCTCGTTAGAGGCAGAAGCCACCCTCCACCTTCTAAGAAAGAGAACATTCAAATGGCAACTTCCCTTCTAAAGTCAGACAAAAGCAATATCTTAGACTAGAACAGCAACTGTCAGGAAAATTGTTTTTGCTCTGACCCACACTAAACAGATAGTTTATAAAAAGAAAGATTCAGGAATTGTTCCAGATTGAAAGGGACTGAAAAGATGTGACAGATGAACGTGGCACCCAATCTTGGATCTTCTTTAGTTGAAAAGAAATTACTGGGACAATCGTCAAAAATATCAGTACAGTCAGTAGATGAGATAATAGTATTATTTAAATGTTAATTTCCTGGTTTGATAACTACATCGTGGTTATATAAGTCCCCTTTTTAAGACAAAAATACTGATAGGTAAAAGGGCAGTGTGCCTGCAATATTTGAAGGGTTTGGAAAAGAGTGTGTGTGCGTGTGTGCGTGTGTGTGTGCACGTGTGTGCATTTACACATGCACATGAAGGGGGGAGAGGTGGAAAGAATGCAGTAAGATGTTAATTTTCAGGAAATCTTGGTAAAGGATAAGGAATTTCTGGGATTTCTTTGACTTTTTCCACAAGATTTCTTTGTCTGAAATTATGTCACAATTAATATACTAAAACAACTTTTAGTATACAACTCGGTGAATGTACACATACGTATGCATTCAGATGTTTGTTGATTCATTATTTAGTGAGTTCTACCATATACCCTTCTGGGCAATAGATATACGTCAGTGACCAAAACAGATAAAAATATCTGCCTAAGGAGGTTATAGGAATATCTATTCACCCATGCTTATGTATGTATGTGTGTATATTTGAATATTCAGACATAAAAACAAAATTTTATTCAACTTATGCTTTGGTAATTAGTAGTGCATCATTGTTTTCAGATTCTATCACATTTAAAAATTAAACTGAGGAAGAAAATATACTGATGTTATGAACCACTAATGGATCATAATATAGCACCAGAGGAGAGAGAGAAAAGCAACAGGCCCCATCACCCTTAATTTAAACTTTCACTGGGTGCATCCCCCAGCACTAGTTTGAGACCCCAGCAGAAGCCCATCTTCAGGTCACCATGTCTTCACATCCAGCTGCAAATCTGCTGTGGCTGCCGGCAATTCAGACCTGCTCAGCCCCAAACCACACTCTAGCTCTGTTTCTGCTGAGTGCTCTTTCGGCCCTGCTCCCCACTTCGGGAAACAGCCCCTCACCCCACCAACTGCCCATCTGAGAATGATTTCGTGCTCTCTTTGTACTTCCTTTGCATCACTCCCCACAATAATCAGCAACCAAGTCCTGCTGATTCTCTGTCGTCACTCAAATTCATTCTTTCCTCTTTCTTTTCATCTGACATTCTTTTAGTCTAAATTCACCAACATCTTTAACCTGGATTATTCTAATAGCTTCCCAATTGGTCTACCTGTATTCAGTGTTTTTCACTTCTATCACTTATTCTTGGATCAACCAAAGAGAATTTTAAAAACCTAAAACAATTACAACACGACCTTTATGATCTTTCCAGTACCGGTAAGAGAGACTAATAAGAATATGTTAATTAAGTGTAAGTTTCACTGCCAAGGACAGAAAACCAAAAATAACCATGGATTAACAGGATAGAAATTCCTTTTCTGTGACACAGGAGAAATTTTTGATATAACATACTATTCAAGACCTGGATTCCTTCTGTCTCCTTCTGGCATTTGTAGCATGCAGCTTTTACTCCTGGTCCATGTAGCTGCCTGATCTCCACACATACATCTGCCCTCCAGCGAACCAGGAGAAGGAAGTGGGTGGAAAAGAACATCTTCCCCTTCCGGAGACCCTTCAGCTTGCCTCAAGTTGCCCACACTATTGATGCGCTATGGTACCTGGCTGCGAGGGAAGTGGTACACGAAATCTTTTTATCCAGGTGAATAATATCCAGCTAGGAAGTAGGTATTAATAATTGACTATTAATAATTAAGACGTTGAAAATGGGTGTTGAGGAGTGACTGCTAGTCTCTCCCAGATGGCCTTGATGGTCCCATTAGAGTTGGTCTTGCTATTTTCCTGAAATAAAATCCTGCCCACTTCCTTGGAAACAATTTTTGGACCCAAGAGACAAGGTGATAATTGCTTTCTTAGCTTCCTAAACATCTTACTCATAGCATTCATTCAGTGATACAATTATTTATGCCAGTATAGTATTTATTTACTTTTGACATACTCCAGCATCCATATATTACTTCTGAAATACTGCAGCATCAGTAGGGAGACCATGTCCACACAAGTAAGTTAAATCTAATCTGCATCAACCAACTAGAGTTGGCCAATAGTCTTATGCAGTAAAGGTGGTAGTTGGCTTTCTAGCTCTGTAACAAATACCGTAGATAATCAACTTCTAAAGAGAAAAGTTTTAGAGGCTTCACTCCAGGACCAGTTGACCCATCACTTTCAAGCCCACAGTGAGGGAACATGTCATGGGGCAAAGAGCCACTCTCCTGGTGGCCTGGATGTTGCGTGAGGACGCTGGGGTCCTGCAATGGCCTTCAAAGGCACGCCGCCTGTGACCTAAGACTTCCACTAGGCCACCCTCTCCCAAGGGCACCAAGTCGGGGACTCATGGGCCTTTGGAGGAACTTTGGATCCAAACTCATCTGCAGTCATCAGGATCTGTAGGGTAAGAGGTTGTAGCTCAGTTACTTTCCCGTCATTGAGACACAATAGCCAGCACGCACAACCTAAAGGAGGAAAAGTTTATTGTGGCTCACAGTGTGTAGACATTTCCGTCCACAGCCAGCTGGCACCAAGGCAGGGTGCACTGCAGCAGGGCCTGGTAGAGGAGAAGCAGCTCATGGCGTGCCAGAGAGGAAGCAGAGAGAGATGGTGGGGGGTATAGACCCTTCCACTCCGCCCCCACAGTAACCCACCTCCTCCAACCACCTCCCAACATCACATTCCACTATAAACTCGTCAGCAGACTCATCCACTGATACAAGCACCTCCCCAAAGCCTCCCCTACAAGTGCATCACAGGTCGGCTTATTAGTTAAGGAATTATTGAAGTGATGGCATTTGGCATAGTCAATACATGTGATTAGTTGGGAGTCAGAGAGCAACTCATGTTCTTGACTGAATAAGATAAATAAAAGCAATTGGGAGGCCCACTAGCTTATTCCATTAGTACTCAGGGTTCAGGGCCCAGCCGGGCACAGCACAAAGTAAATATTCATTTGTTGAATGAATAAATAATTCACTGAAGTTGGCATTTTCACTCTGGCGTTATATATTCCTACTATGAATCTAAAAACCCAATTGAGAGATAAAAATCAACACTTTATACTTCGTTGTATATTTGAATTACTTCACCATCAAGTCGAGCGAGGTGAGCATTTGTATTTTCTCATAGATTAACACTTCTTTTGATATAATTCATATAACAAAAGTTAATCACTTAATGTACATAATTCCATGGAGTTTAGCATATTTACAGAGTAGCGCAACTATCATGACTAATTTGGAACATCTCAAAATGAAACCCCATATCAGTTTTCAGCTCCTCCCCACTCTTCCACTAATTTATTTTTCTATAGACTTTCTCATTGTGTACACTTGACATAAATAATGACTTTTCTTTTAGCACAATATTTTCAAAGATTATCCATGTTGCAACCTGCATGAATACTTCACTCTTTTTCATTGCAAATAAGATCCCATTATTTGGATATTCCACATTTATCTATTCATCAGTTGATGGGCACTTTTGGCCTTTGTGACCAATGCAAGAATATCTGTGCACAGGTTTTTGTGTGGATGCATGTTTTCGATTCTCTCGGTTATTGCATTCGTTTTCTGATGCTACTATAACAAGTCACCACGAAGTCGGTGGCTTAAAACAATGTAAATCTGGGTGACAGGTGGGCATCTTCAAGGACCCATCGCTCTGTTTCCTACCTGCACGTAGAAGTGGAATTCTGGGATATGTTAACTCTACATCTAACCTTTCGAGGAACTGCCAAATTGTTTCTAAAAGTGGCCACACCATTTCACATTTCCAGCAGTAGAGTACGGGGGTTCTTATTTCTCCACATTCCTGCCAACCTTAATATTGTCTGTCTTCTTAACTACAGTCATTGTAGGGGGTGGAAGGTGATATAGCTCTGTGGCTTTAATTTGCATTTCCTTGAGGGTTAGCTATGTTGAGAATCCCTCCATGTGTTTAGTAGCCACTCTGACGTATTTTTTGAAAAATATCTAATCAAATCTTTGGCTTACTTTTAATTAGACAGTTATCTTTTTTTTTGAGTCAGAAGACTATGTATTTTGGATGAAGTCCCTTATTCTGTGCACAAAGTTTGATTTCCAAGTATTTTCTCCCATTTTGAATGTGTTCTTTTCACTTTGTTGATGTATCATTTGCAGCAAAGTAGATTTAATTTTAATAAGGTTTAATTTTTTTGTCGATCTTATTTTGGTGTCATATCTAAGAAACTATTGTTTAACCTCAGTTCACAAAGATTTAATCCTTCTAAGAGTTTTAGTTCTTACATTTATGTCTATGAGTCATCTTTAGAGGTGTGGGGTGTGTGTGTGTGTGGGGTGTGTGTGTGTGTGTGTGTGTGTGTGTGTTCATTCTTTGATCCATGGATATCTAGTCATCCAGCACCATTTGTTAAAAAAGACTATTATTCTTTTCCTATTAAATTGTCTTGACATTCTTGTCAAAAATCAATTGACCATGAAGATACGGATTTATTTTTGCACTCTCCATTCTATTCTATTCATTTATATGTGTATTCTCATGCCAGGTCCACTTCATCTTGATTACTGTAACATTATAATAAGTTGTGAAATTGGGAAGTGTATGTCTTCCAAATTTTTCAAATTATTTCAGCTACCCTGCATTCCTTGTACTTCCATGAATTCAGGGACCAACTTGTCACTTTCTGACAAAAAACCAGCTAGGATTTTGATAAATATTGTGATGAGTCCATGAATTAATTTTGGCAATACTGATTTTTTTTTAATGATATCTCAGTTCTCTGACCCATGAAGCTGGGATGTATTTCCATTTATATAGATCTTCATTAATTTTCTTCAACATGTTTTGTAGTTTTCAGGGTATAAAGTAAGTCTCACATTTATTACATTATATTTATTTTTAAATGTTTATTCTTTTGATGCTACTGTAAATGGAATTATTTTCTTTCATTTTTGGGTTGTCTCTGCACATCATGACTAGAGATACAATTAATTTTTATATTGATCTTATATCATGCAACCTTTGAATTTATTTACTAGTTCTAATAATTTTTTAGTGCATTCCTTAAGATTGTCTACCAACAATATCATATCACCTACAAATAGAGAGCTTTTATTTATTTTTTTCCAATCTGGATGCCTTTTATCCCTGTTATGTCTTTTTCTTGCCTAATTACTCTGGTTAGAACCTCCAGTATAATATTGGAAAGATGTAGCGAGACATTATTTTTCCTGATCTCGGTGGGGGAACTTTCTGTCCTTCGCCATTAAGTGTGATGTTGGCTGTGAATCTTCACTAATGCACTTCATTAGGTTAAGGAACTTCTATTCATTGCTTTTTCCTTTTGTTGAGTGTTTTTATCAGGAAGAAGTGCTAGATTTGTTCATATAGCTTTTCTGCATCTTTTAAGATGCTCATACAACTTTTATTCTCTATCATAATTTAGCTCATTACACTGATGTTTAGCTGTTAGATTAACTTTAATTTTTTTACAGATGGTTTCTTTGGGTCTTAGGACATATGAATAATATCTAAAATATTTACTGATCTGTTGAACTTTTTTCCCTCATATGTACCTTATTTTTCTGTTTTGATGTATAGCTTATGATTTTTGTAGCAAATTAAGTATTTCAGATAATATAATGTGGCAACTCTGAGTATCATACTCTATGTCCCTCCCTAGGTTTGTTATTGTGTGTGATTCCCAATTATTCCCTAATTCCGTAAAATTTATATTCTCTGTAGTATGAAATTGCCAATTCTTTGTTTCATGAGCTGAGTGGTCAGTTGACAGTTGGTCAGATATTGTCTCATCTGCTTGAATTAACAGGTGTTGGACTCTCTGCTGAGGGTGTGTGGGGAGGGATGGGGGTGTGTGTGGGTGTGTCGGGTGTGCCTCCAGTCCATAGCTCTGTCTTTGCCTTCCCTGCATTCTTACAGAGGACCTCAAGGTCAGCCAGAGATGGGAGACGGGGGTCTCGCTCATTTTTCCAAGAAATATGCCTTATCCATGCACGTGGCCTTTTATTCCTCCAAGAATACGTCAGAGCTTTTGGATGGCCCTCTGCGGGCATCTCATTCCCAGATTCTCCTTTAGTTTTGGATGAAATGGTAGCATAACCACAGATAGCTGTGATGCTAGATAAGTTTTGAAAGTTCATTTCCAGAAAATGCTGTGGAGGGAGAGACTCTCTGAGAGTAAGTGCCAAGTCAGGTTAAGCAGCGATCTGGAGACAGGAGTTTTGAGAAGTTCCAAGCCAACCTTGTACTGTCAAGTAGTTGTAAGTCTGCTGGTTTTTACAGCTACTGTGACTACAAGGCTCCCGTGGACAGACTCCTGAGTGCAAAGGCCTGTTCTCACCAAGGCTCAGCAAGGTTTTTGTTTGTTTGTTTTCAATTAATGCTACCTAAATCATTTATTGCATATCTCTTTAGTTTTGCAGAACTCTGAAAAAGTTGATTGGATAATTTTCTTCATTGTTTTTGTTGGTGTTATGGAGGAGCACATCCATATCAGTTCTTACTCTACCATTGCAGAACTTCTGCCTCTCCAAAAAAAAAAAAATCACGGATTACTAATATTTGTGCCTGTACACTGATTGGAAATAGAAAGTATGGGGCGTGGATGTAGCTCAGTGAAAGAATGCTTGTGTAGTATGCATTAAGTTTCAACTCTAGCACCACAGAAAAGGAAGGAAGAAAAGAAGGAGGGAAAGAAAGAGAAGTAGAAATTTTGAGCCTAAACTCACAAATTTGCTTCAATCTTGGTTAGAATTAAAATAGATGATAAATCACATTGGTATATAATAGGCCTTAAGAAGAATCAGAGTTGACGGGCACTCATTTTTAGTTTTAAAGTTCCTTTCCTGTAAAATGAGAACATACAGTTGTACCTTCGTACTTGACTACGTTGAAACTTGTTGAATTTGGTACTTGACACATTTTGGCATGAAAATCTTGTCCAGGTGCCTGTTGTTTGCATGATACTCCAGGCCCAAGCTAGAACCCTGTCTCTGATTGTTTCATGGCTCATCACTTCTTCTAGCTGAAACAGTTTGTTTGGTACTGGTGGTTTTCAGTACTGGTCATGCCTACTGGAACCAATTAACAATGAGTACCAAGGTACCACTATAGTTAGCCTCTGTATACTTAGACTCAATCAATGACGGACTTAAACTAGCTAGAAAAAATCATTTCTGTAGTGAGTGTGGAATCCTTTTCTCCAAATCATTATTATGTAAACACTGCAGTATGAACACTATGTATATGACATTTACATTGCATTAGACATTTTAAGTAATTGAATCTGTCATTTAATTTAAAGTATATGAGAAGACATGCATGTACTATACTATTTCATGGAAGACCTTTGAGCAGCCAGAGATTTTGGTATTTGAGAGGGCTCCTGGGGACAATCTCCCGCGACAGCAAGATGGGACTGTTCTTACAATCCAGAGCTTTAGTAAGAGCACAAAAAACAAAGAACAATCTTAAGAAAATAAACAGAAAGAAAAAGAAGTTTTATTTATCCGAGTCTTGACTATTACCCCAGTGGGGACGTCTTTTCACCTCTTGCAGCAGTTCGTATTGATATGATCTTTTTAAAAAAAAATATTGACTCATCATGAAAAAGAGTCACCTAGTAACTTAACATTTTCTCAATCGTACCCTTTCCCCTAAACACTGACATTTATTCAAAGACTTTGGGACGAACCCATATCCAGGAGTAAAGAGAAAAAATTCACTTCGCATTCTCTGAGCTGTTCAAGACACACGCATTAATTTGTGGGAGTCGTGTGGTGGGCAGCTCCGAGCACACGTAGCCCTTTCTGGAACTGAGTCAAGTGGCCCAAAGGTGGTTTCTTGGCCTCTTCTGGACAAGGAGCAGCTGACTGGTGAACAGCTGTAGTAACCTGCCCTTCCCGCAGAGAGCTGAGTCAGAGCAAACTTGAGGCGAGGATGCTGACAGCTTCTGAAGAAGAATTTGCAAGTTGTTCCTTCCAGTCTGGCACAAAACCAGATCTCTGTACAGAATTTAAGGCTTCTGGTTTTTTTCACTTTTCAGTTGTGCCTGTTTTTCTTTCTTTTTAAAAAATTGACTCAGAAAGTTTCCACTGAGTTCCAATCAATATGCCTGAGGTGGGCCAAGTCGTCCTGGCAAAGAGAAGCACTAGGATTGTGTTCCCTACGAGTGTACCAGAAGGCAGGCTCCCAAAGGGAAGGGAAGGAAACAGAGAGGTCCCGGAGTCCTGGTGGCAGCAGAGATAGATGGCTGTCTGTGTCAGAACAAATGCTGAGTGGTGCTCACTGTGAAAATTGGCAGCTGTCTTTGGCTCGTGTCCTTACTTCACCACTGAGTGAACCGAATAAGCCATGTGGATGCGTTAACACCCCCTTATCCAGCCTCCCGTGAGAGATACTATAGTGGAGGCCAGTTTATCAGTTCTGCAAAAAGATGCTCTTAGATAATTGAATATACATCTGATAAATTTAAACTAATAATTTCACCGATGTAATATCTCTGTGATGTGTTCTTCTCCCCGGACTGCTCTTCAGCTGGCAATGATACTGACATATTAGTGTCAAGATTCTCTGTCCTCAGCCTCTCTAGCAAAAAGTTAATGACTTTTAGTGAAAAACCTGAAGAGCTCTCCTTTTGGAAATGTATGCATACTCTTAAATATGGAAACACTTGTGGATTAGTGGGAGCTCAGAAAGAGAAGGGCCATGAGTTCTAAAATACATTGCCTCATTACTACAAATATTTTGTGAGCTTGTATTTTTGTGGCTGATAGTAATCTTTTGATTAATGACAAGTTGTCAGCTATAACAGTTACAACTAGACTGAGAGGGAACATAAAGTTGCTTTGGGATCCTCAGGAGAATCTCTATCAGAAGCACACCAGTATATGTGTGTGCACATGTGGATCCAAAGCAGGAACGATTGGTAAATTGAATTCATCAAATTTTAAAGTTTCTATTCTTTAGATGACCTCTGATATTGATTTTTTAAAAAGAGAAAAAAGGAGAGTGAAACCACAAATTGGGAGAAAATAGTCACTACATATATGTGTTAGTTAGCTTTCTGTCACTGTGACAAACAACTTATAAATAAGAAGGGTTTATTTTGACTCAGGGTTTCAGTGCTCTCCATCCATAGCCACTCAGTACAGTGGGTTTTTTTGGCACGAGTTGGGCAGGACATCATGGGGAAGAGCACATGACAGAGCAGAGCCGGTCACCTCATGGCAGCCAGGAAGCAAGGAGAGAGAGAGGACGTCCCTCTCAGGGATGTGACCCCCAGGAGACCTCTCGTCCTCGCAGTAGGCCGCAGCCCTCAAGGTTCTGCAGCCTCCAGAGGCTCATGACGAAGGTGGACACGTCTAACGAAGGGTCCCCAGCTAGAGCATGAGCATTTTCGTGTATGTTGTATGTGATGCGTCCACAAACCATTCAGACGTTTAAAGAAACAGTAAGAAAATAAACGATCCAGTAAAAAATGAGCAAAGGCTTGAACAGACACTTATTAATTATATGAAAGACCAAATAAACCCATTAAAGACTCTTCAGCGTCATTAATCATCAGAAATACAAATGAAAGTGGCAATATGCTGGCAGTCAACAGTGGTCTAAGGACAAGTAGACCCGAACACTGAATGTTACATTCATAGTGAAATGTGAATTTACATAGTCGCTTTAATAAATAGTTTGAAGGTTTTTAATACTTTTTTTTAAGGAAACAAACCCTATTCTGTCACTTGGGGATTATACTTCGTGGTATTTACTCAAGAGAAATGTAAGCACGTCTATGAATGTTTGTACGAGATTGTCCACACAGCTGTGTATGTATTAACCAGACTCTGGAAAACCATAACATTCATTCACAAGTGATCAGTAAACAAATTTTAGTATATTGGTACAATACAGCACTGCTCCTAAATAAAAGAGGAGCGGATTCCTAGCACCTGATAATATTCACGAGCTTCCAGAATACTATGTTGAGGGAAAATAACCCAACAGTGCTATTATAAAATTCCTTTCATAAGACAGTTAAGAACAGGTACAACTAATGTCAGGTAGAGGAAATCTGAGAGCTGTTGCTTAAAATGCAGAGTTTGGGGGAGTGACCGGCAGGCGATAAAAGAGGCCTTTCTGGTGTAAATGGAAAATTTCTCTGCTCTGACAGTGATGCAGGCAGCCCAGACGTACATATTTGTTAAATTATCAGAACTGCACAGGGAACAGTTGTAATTTTCACTGTAAAATTACATATTATGTAAAATATATTAAAACGTAAAATATGAATCTCTAAAGACCATAAAAGAAAATTTGGAATTTGAAAAAACAAACCAAGGAGTTGAGACATTTGGAAAGTATAAAGGAAAAATTGGTAAATTGACATATTTGAGTTAATAAAATTGTAATTTATGCATGGTAAAAATAGGAATATAAGTAATATTATAAAACAGATAAAAAATTAGAAAATGTATCTGGTGTGAGATAAGTAAAATGTAAAGAAGTCTTACAAATCACTAAATATGAGAATTTACTCTTGGGAAATAGACAATATATAGGAACAGTAAATGTGTATATAGAGGGGTCTATATATATATAAAATATATAGTAGAGTATCAGTAGACAGTATATATACAGTATCACAAATGAAAAGACATTGCCTATAATCCATAATTTTAAAAATGCAAATAATACAATAATTCAACATTTTTAACCAATCAGATTTGTACAAAGCATAATGCTCAATAATACACAGTACTCGTTACATGGATGTCTTTTTACATTCTGGGTGGAGTATGAATAAACGCATATTCTCTGAAGGGTAATTTTTCAATATACCTTAAAATTTAATATGCACATAAACTTGAGTCCAGAAAGTGGACTTTGGGAAATATACACAAAGTTGTTAACTGCAGCATTGTTCGTAATGACTGTCACGTCAGAACTGGTTAAATAAATTGCGATTACATCCAAACATTTCTTACATATAGCCGTGAAAAAGAACAAGAAAGCTTTCTAGATAAGCGTATGGTTCTATCTACAAGATATTTTGTAGGGCCATATATGTGTTTCTGAGTAAATAACAATACTTAAATGTAAATATTAATACAACATATGTGCAGAATATGTGTGGGAGAACGAATAGCAAACTCTCAGGAATTGTCTAAAGGGACAGAACAGTTGTACTGAGAGACAAGAATGAGAGATGTACTTATATTCCACACACAGTAGAAGATACACAAACTTTTTGTAACTATTTGCTTTGTAAATCATTTATATGTATCTGGCATAGATAAAATATTCAAATGTTGAATAAATAAAGTTTGAGTCAGCAGATTTTTCCCAGGGAGACATATGTATTATTTTGTAATACGATTGTCTCCCTTTGTCTGCAACTTCCTTTTCCCTAGTTTCAGTTACCTGTTGTCAATTGTCGTCTGAAAATGTTCAGTGGAAGTTTCCAGAAATAAAAAATTAATCAGTTTTACATCTCATGATCCTGAGTAATATGAAGACACGTTTCCACCCTGCCCCATCTCAGCTGGGAGGAGAATCCACCCTCTGCCCAGCATCTCCACCCTGTGGGGCAGCTTGTCCATTAATCACTGAGCAGCCATCTTGGCTGTCAGACATGTCTGGCTTGATTTTGCAGCCTTCAGGCATCAACTGGGGACTTTGGAATACATGGCTGATGGAAAAGAAGGGACTGCTGTATAAATTACAGTTAAAATGAGTGTAATCAATTGCACTAAGTAACTGTTGTCATGGTTACTTACTGCTTTATAAGAAACCTCCCCAGCACTTAGTGGCTTAAAACAAGTTGTGATTGTATTTGACTGTTTTCGGGTCAGACATCCAGACTGCGCTTGTCTGAGTAACTCGTACAGGAGGTCACTTGTTGATACTCAGCAGCTGTCTTGAGTGTGCGGTTCAGCAGGGCCCGGCACTGGGAGGGAGCACCTCCTGTGGCCTAGTCGGTGTGGCCATCTCTGAGTGGCTGGTTCCTACAAGGCCGTCCAAGGGCCACACACAGGGCTCTCCAAAGAACTAGGCGGGGCCAACCAAGGCTTCTCAAGTCTCGGCCGGACATCATCAGGGTCCCTCTGCCTGTTTCTGTTTGTCGGAACTGCCACAAGCCGGCCCGTGCTCCAGAGGAAAGGAAGTCAGCTCCAGTTTTGGTATGAGGAAGGCCAAAGAATTTCTGGCCATCTATCATCCATCGCAAATATTATGAATAAAAAGAAGAACGAGAATTAAGAGGAGGACTAATTCATCATGTATGAGTACTAGCCTAAAGCTGTAATTCAGGACACATATGCTTTGCTTAGATTCAAAGTGGAAGTTTATACTTTGACTCATGTGGGTCCTTCGGTTTGCCTTCAGACCTCGGGTGCAAGGTTAGGCCTCTCTTGTTATTCACTGTTTTCACTTAAATTTACATCTTTTCCTCCATGTACCTCCCCTCACTTCATAGGCAGCCAATTTACTGTGTGTATTTTAGTTTGTATGTTCAAAATGGCCTGGCTATTGCATGTGAGGGGTGTGTGTGTGTGTGTGTGTGTGTTACTGGGGCTTGAGCCCAGGACCTTCACACTGAGCTACGATATCCCCAGTCCTTTTTTATTTTTTATTTTGAGACAGGGTCTTGCTAAGTTTCCAAATTTTCCTGGCTGGGCTCAAACTTGCCATCCTCTTGCTCCTGCTGTCTTCCGGAGTTCTAGAATTAGAGTGTGCACCACACCTGGCCGCTCTTAACCATTTTAGGTGTACAGTTCAGTGACACTATATATACTCATCCTGTGTTATAGTCACCACCATCAATCCACAGGCCTCTTTTCACCTTGCACAACGGTAACTCTCTCCATTCCCTAAATAATATGTTCCTGTTTCTCTTCCAAACTCTGGCAATAACTATTATACTTCCGACTGTGAATTCGACTATTCTAGCTACTTCAGGTACGTGGGAAACATACAGTGTCTGTCCTTTTGTGAATGACTTATTTAACTTACATAATATTTTGAAAATTCAACCATGTTATAGGTATCAGGTTTTTGGTGATACTAAGGATCAGACCCATAAGCTCTACCACTGAGTCATGTCCACAGACCTCTGTAGGTTTTATTTTGAGACGGGGCCTTGCTAAGTTGCTCAGGCTGAACATGAATTTGTGCTCACTGCAGAACATTCCTCACCCTCAGAAAGTGCTGGCATTACAGGTGTCCTTTTGTGAAGCTGAATAATATTCCACTGTGTGCCTATACCACACTTTTTTTATCCATGCATTTACTCATTCATCCATTCATCTACCAATGAATACTGGCTACTGTGAATGAAGCTGCTAGAAAAATGTCTACAGAAATATCTTTTTTAAGTTACTACTTTTGATTCTTCTGATTATATACACAGAAGTGGAATAGTGGAATTGCTGTATTATATGGTAATTCTATTTTAATTTTTGGGGAGTTATTACTACTTTACATAATGCATCATTTCACATTCCACTAACAATGCACAAACACTCCAATTTTGCCACATCCTCACTAACATTTGCTATTTTCAGGGATTTTTCCCTTACAGAGCTGTGACATTTTTCAGAACAGCATATGTTTCTTCTCACTACCACATTAGACTCCTCCTATGTGCAGTTTCTCTGATTTCTAATTATTTTGAGCAGTTCTTCCTATGCTCATTAGCTTTGTGAGTCTTCTCTATTAAAATTTTCCTTTTTGCATCACTTGCCTGTTTTCACTTTTAAATTGCTGTTAAAAGTTTTCTTTTGACTAGCAGGATTAGCTCTGATAAAAAGTTTTAACATTAATAATTTTTTAAAAGACATTACACATTATTCTCTTACTACATGTGTGTTTATTAAGTTTGTCTACGTTTGTTTTTAATAAACCAATATTCTTGATTTTGATATAACCAAACAGTTGATCACTTACATATCACATGATTTTAATTAGTCTTTCCCTGCTCTGAGCTCATATATATATTTGTCTTACATTTAATTCTTGCATTTCTCCTACATTATACGAACTCTATATTTTTACCCATTGTGTTGAAGTTTTCAGTCCATTTAGCATTTGTAGTATCCTAGGAAGATAATTGTTGTTATTTTCTAGATATATTGTGAGATACTTTTCCGTGTATTTTCTCTATATAATATTTTGAAGCATTGTCTAATGATCAAGCTGCCCTTCATTTACTTGCAGCACTCTCTTTATCACACATTTAGTTCCTGTGTACACGCATCTATTTTTATACTCTTTATTCTATCTCATTACTTAATTTATCTGATTTCTTTATTTCCAATGACATAGTTTGTAAGAAAAAATCATAGTAACCTTTTACACGTTAAATCATATGAAATTACTAATATTCAATAATTTTAACCTAAAAATGGTAAGTTCATAAGGTCTCAACTAACAAGATATCTTAACGTCTCTTGGAGCACATACCCTGTCTTTGATTCTTTTACAAAAGATTTATTAGTCTCATTATACACATTTATTCTGCTAGATGACTTTTAGATTGTGTTTAATGAATTTCTTTGTAAAAATTCAAGTAGTTTTTTATTGAGTTTCATTAAATTTTAGATCAATGTAGGAAAACAGAAAGTTTTTAATACAAAGACAGCTCACCTAAGATCCTGGGATGTCTTTATTGAAACAATTTTGTTTCATGTCCTTTATTAATGTTTTAAATTTTATCACCAGAATCTGTGTGCATTCCTGATTTAGTTAATGCCTAGATCTTTTCTAATATTTTTTGTTATTTTAAATAATGTTATTTTAAATTTGATTTTGAGTCAGTCCCTACTGGAGTGGAGAGATACTATTGATTTTTTTCTAGATTGATCATCTATCTGAGTATCTTTCTGGGACTTCCTTATTACTTCAAATAGTTTTCTAATACAAGTTTGTTAATTCTATTTTTTTTTCTAGATAGATGATAGTATTATCTGTAAATGATGACAGTTTTATTTCTTTGTTTCCAACACTTAGAACTATTTCCTTTTCTTTACCAATGCATTGACCAACACTATGTTGAAAACTGTTGCTGGTAACAGAGCATCTGTATTTTTTCTTAGTCTTAAGAGGAAATTTTAGTTTTTCTATGCTTTGAATTTTTAATGCTGTGAATTCTTTCTGCATATTTTTTATTTTATTTATCCATCTGTGCATCTATCTATCCATCTATCTACATCTGTGCATTACTGGAGTTCATATCTACAGCCTTGCACATCCTGGGAAAGTACTTTACCACTCAGCAACCTCATCAGACTTCTGTTTATCTTACCCCTTAAAATGACTTCAGGATATTCTCCAGCTGCCCAACCCAGTTGTGTTATCATTAGGCTTTAAAAAAAAAATCATACAAGTTCATATCTTGTGTGGGAATTGAAGTAGCTTGTTGGTCATATATGTTCCTGAACATATGCTAATCAAAGTGATCAAAGTGGTATCTCTTTTTTTGGTATTTGTACATAAAATAGTACAAACCTTTGATGCCTCATGGAAGACTGAAAGGAAAACCTTGCTTGGCGAAGGTCCCCTCTGCTTCCTAAGAGGCCAAACCTCCTGTTCTTTTCTAATCTTTCAAGGGGAGCATCTTACGTTTCCCAGAATTCATATCTCCAGTTCCTGCACCCGCAGGAACTAATGCATATGATGCTTGTGAGATAATTAGCGACCTTCCAGATCTTCCTTATGGTGACACCAACACCTACCCTGTCTACAAAAAATTCCCTATTGCTGATAATGACGACATTATTATTTGTTGTTTTTTATTTTGTTTAAATGTGTTTTAAATGTTTCCAGAAAAATGTGTTGACTCCTTTGAAAAGCAGTTTGACTTGAAATGTCTCTGTTCACTATCTGAAAGGCAAAGTGAAACCTGACTTCCGGTTCAATGCCAACCTATCCTTGCTGCTCACAATTAGACACATTTTCCCCACTGTTGTGCAGGACCGCAGACAAATTGATATTCTGGAAGATTGGCTTTTAAAGTTAAGGTTTAAGACTTGACTCTGCTTCCTAGATTTTCTAATCTTTTTGTGCAAAAGGTTATTATAAAACTGTGAGAGCTTGTGGAGAATTATCCAACACACATCAGTTAATGCCGGACAAGCTAATATTTGGTTTGTTATGTAATTGAAACTGATCATTATTCCGTTTATTTAAGGCAATAGGAAATAGCAAAAGGAAGGAGGGAAAAAAGGCAGTTGTCATTCTCCCTTATCATACTCAGATACTTCTATAATATAAGCACCACTCCCTTTTCTGGGAGGAAAATATAGATTATCAAGGTCATGGGGTGATAAAAATCACAGAGCATTTACGTGGTAGAGCCAGAGTTGAAGCCCGAGCTAATCTGATTCCAAAGCACTCGCATTTTTCGCTTCAGCATAAACCCACAGGCACTTCTTTGCTGAAATTAGCGGGGCAGATCTCTCTTACAAAGAGGTACTTTCTGCTGAATTGGCAGGTCAGAAAGTCCAGACCTGGAGGTGCTACCTGCGTATTGCTAACTCTCAGTGTGCAAGATGGGAAAACTGTTGGCTAAACAAACAGACAGAAACAACAAAGGTGGACCTTTAACATTATTTAAGATTATCTAAGCAACTTAATAACTTTCCAAAACAGAAAGTGCAAGGTCTGTATGGGTTCATTGGTAAATTCTACCAAACATCTAGGGAAGAAATTACACCAGTTCTCTACAATATCTTCTGGTAGATAAGAGCAGAAGGAAAACTTCTCTCATTTATTATTCTAACACCAAATTAAACGCAGGCATTATAGGGTAATAAAACAACATACAGTCTCTGTCATTAGCATAGATGCAAATATCCACAAGACAATATCAGCAAATCAAATTCGACAAAGTAGAAAAAGAAATGTACACCCTAAAAACACGGGATTTATTCCATGTAGTGAAGGCTAGTATGATCATTCAAAAATAAATTATTAGGAGGCTGAGGATACAGCTCTCTGGTGATGTTTGCCTAGCATGTGCCAGGCCCTTGGTTCACTTCCCAACCCGACAAAAAGTGATCATAATCCATCACATTAACAGGCTAGAGAAGAAAAAAAAAACATGATCATAAGAATTGTTGCATAAAATTATTTATTAAAATCCATTATTCATTCATGTTTTTCAAAACCCAGTAAACTAGAGGTAGAAAGATGCTTCCTCAACTTGATAGCAATGTTTGTAAATAATAAAAAGGTAGCATCATACTTAATGCTGACAAACTCAAAATTTTCCTGCCAAGACTGAGAACAAGGCAAGGGTGCCCTCTCTCACCTCCCCCTTTGACATCATACTGGAAGTCTTAGCTAATTCAGTAAGTCGAGAAAAAGCATTAAATGTATAATGTTAGGGGAGGTGCTGGGAATCGAACTCAGGGCCTCATGCTTACTAGGTGAACGCTCTACCACTGAGCAAAATCTCCAACCTCACATGAAATGTATAATGTTTGGAAAGAAACTAAAGTGCCTGTGTCTGCTAATGTCATGAGTGTCTACAGAAAACACAAAAGCATTGACACGGAAACAACAAATCCTAGAACTAATAAGTGATTGTAGTAAAAGTTGCAGGGTATAAATTAAGTATACAGAAATCAGTTGCGTTCCTGTGTACGAGCAATTGATAAGTGAAATCTGAAGTTAAAAACAGTACCACTTACATCAGCACCCCCCCAAAAAATAAACTGTGAAGGTACAAATATGCGAAAACATGTACAAGATCTGTACTAGAAAAGCTACGAAACTCTAATGAAAGAAATCAACAACTAAACAAATGAAAATATTTTCTGTATTCATGGATAGGAAAACTCAATATTGTGAAAAAGAGATATGCTCTGCATATATGGTGAACGTTTAAAATTAAAAATTTTAGCTGGGGATTTAGCTCAGTGGTTAGAGTGCTTGTCTGGCAAGCACAAGGCCTTGAGTTCAATCCCCAGCAAACAAACAAAAAAAAATTAAAAATTTGATTCCAGCAAAAGACATACTGCCATTTATTTACCTCAACATACTCATCCTCCTTTCGAACACATTTCTGTCATTGTTCTTACCACCTTAGTAGTTCAGGGTCCTTTTTCATGATTGCCTTTAGTTGCGCTGCCATGACTGTCTTGATGTCCTGAGTCCATTCGAGACAGTCACCTTTCATGGTTATTTTGGCTTCAGGGAAGAACCAGAAGTGACACAGTGGCAGATCCAGTGATAAGGTGGATAAGGACACAATGTAATGTTTTTATGCATCCACCAGTTCGTACTAGTATAAGTAAATGATTGAAAAAAGAAATAAATGGGGGAGAATGAACACATCTCGCACGCAGAATAATTTCAATTAATTTAAGTCGGCACTCTGCCCTCCAGGAGGTAGCCCACCGCCCTGAAGTGTAGGTTGTACGTAGCGACTTCCTTCCAAAGGGCACAGTACGAACAAAGAACAAAGAGTAACTTCACAGAGGACACGCCTGGCCAGCAAGTCAGCCTTCGTCGTGGTGAAGGTCACCATCTCTGGTAACGGTGCTCAGTCATATCCGTGAGAGCGCGTGTCATGGTTGTAGTGTAATGAAAATGGTAACTCACTCTACGGTCTTCCTTTGCAAAATCCAGAGTCCCAGTCTAATCATGAGAGAAGCATCAGACAAATCCCAGTTAGAGCATGTTCTATAAAATACTTAACCGCGCTCCTCAAAATGGCCAAGGTCACTGAATACAAGGAGACAGAATCACTAAATGTCATGACACATCCTGGATGGAATCCTGGAACAGAAAAAGGGCATTAGGTAAAAACTAGGTATTAATTTTAGTTAATAATAGTTTATCTTTATTGGTCCATTCATTGCAACAGAATACCATATTAATGTAAGATATTAGTAATAGAGGAAACCATGTGGAGTATCTGGGAATTCTGAGTACTATCTTCATAATTTTTTCATACATCTAATATTCTAAAATAAATATTATTTAATGTTATTTTTTAAAGAAGCCTTTTCGAGGCCTCTCAGAGTCTTCTGAGGGAAGTGCAGCTCCAGAGTGGGAGGTCGTGGTGGTGGAGAGGTAGATGCCCCTATACATTTCCGGGCAGGTTGATCAGGTGGGGAAGAAAGGGGTCGGGAATGAATACTGTCTTTACCTCCTCTCAGGTAGAAGTCCGGCCACCTCCAGGGGTGTGCACAGGCATTCCTGGCTCTGCGTATCCTGATGACTGAGCAGAGAATCCATGTGTTTTAAGCTTTGGGTCACACGTGTGTGAGCACATACAGTCATGCAGTTAGAAATGATTTAGGGGGCCTGCTCTTGCAAGGGCAGACTTTTCCAAAAAAACCCTGGAATTTCTGGGAGGAGGCAGCTAGAGGGCCGTGCATGTCCCTGCAGCCCAGTTTTCTTTGAAGCTGCCTCCTGACCAGCACAGATGGGTGGCTCCACCAGTCTTTTTACATTTTTTTGTCTACCAGAAAGTGACTTTCCCTTGGTGCTTTGTTCTTGTTTTCAAGGCCTTCTGGCATTACCTCAGAATAAACTAAAATCTCTTCAAATTGGATCCTTGAATAATTCCAGAGGGGAGAGTTTCTTTGTAAATTCTGTTTACTTATGGATTCTGTACAGTGTTTGCAAATTCTACAGGGCTGGAAAGCCTCCAGACCTATTTAAATCCCTTTTCCAATTACCCAGCACCATCAAAGTTGTCACTGACTTGAAGCAAAAATCCAAAAGGATTGTTCTCTACAGCATGTGTATTAAAGTCCAGCATTAAAAAAAAAAAAAAAGTGTGTTGCTTGTAGAGTGGCATCACCTGGACACCAAGATGTGTAGCTTCCGGCAGGGAATCTTGTCCTTTTGCTCCTGAAAATTAATGCTAGAGGAGATGGGCCCCTTCACTGGCAAGTGGTCAGCTTTCCCAGCATGTGGAGATTTAGAACAAACTGGACAAGAACACCCTTTGAGCTGTACCACCCATATTCAGTTTGGGACCTCCCAGGAGCCCCAGCTGGGTGACAGCTTCAAGAGGACGGTGATGCCTGTCCCCATCCTCCCGGGAGGCGCCACCTGTGGGAAGTCTACAGGTCGACTTTCCCATGCCCGAGTGTTTTCTCTCATGAGAAGAACAAGGCGTCGGTTGCTAAATATTAGGGCTGGGGGCTTCTCAGCTCATTTTATAGCCCTGGGTTCTGGGATTCTAACTGCAGACGGCACGTCCTTGTGTTGTAGATGCTCATGCTGGAAAAGGCCTTTGTCACCTCTAGAACTGTCTCACTCCAAAGAGGACGAAGGCCCAGAATGCTTCTCTCTAGGAAATGACACTCTCTCCATTGGCAGAAATGATGGTTCTACGTGCTAAAACGAAGCTTTACTACAGAAGAACTCCAGTCAGTACACAGTCTTCAGGATGCTGTGTTGTGTGTGCATAAAGGCCTTGTGGTACTCTGGAGCCTTTACGTGCTCCCCGACCCCTCCCTGGGGGCACTTCTTGGCCGAAGCTGGTGGCATTGCCAGCTAATGGGAAGTTCTGGGCTTGTTGGTGGCCCGGTCCTCTGCTGAGTGACCTACGCTGATTGTCAGGTGTCTCTGATCAGGAGACCCCAGACTTCTGCCTGCTACATTCTCATCCATTTTCTGATTTTGGACTCAATGCAGAATTCTGTCATGGGCACCAACTAATGTCACAGAATCCTGCTGAACCAGCTTGAAGAACTGTCAATTTCAGGAACATCATTTTTTTGCAAGGACACATTTAAAATTGAAGAGTCTCTCTTCCCTTTCTCCCTGATTCTGACACTGTACAGTAGTCTTCCACTCATCCTTATATATGAGGGGTACACACCGAGAGCCTCAGTGGGTGCCTGGAACCAGGTACCCGAAATACAAGCTTTGTGATATCACTACAGTCATCAAGACTGGTCATCAAGACGCTACTCAGTGACTAGCAGGAGGGTGGTGTGTGTAGTGTGGGTGCTTAGGACAAACGGGTCATTCACATCCCTAGAAGGATGGAGGAAGATGAGTTGCGATTTCATTACTCTATACAGAACAGTGTGCAATTCACACTTATGAATTGTTTATTTCTGAGATTTTCCATTTAATATTTTCAGACCTCTATTGAGACATCAGGTAATCCAAACCATTGGAAAGCAAAACCATGAATAAAGGGAGGCTGATCACTCTCTCAGCTGGCTTCTGTACCTCTCTCTTGGTGTCCTGTGGCCAGAGTGACAAAATCAACCTGGTTAAGGCCTTTCCTTAGGTTTTTTGTGAACTAAAATCCATCTTCAGTTCTGGGCACACTGGGAAGCTGGTCACTCTACCCGAGGCTCACAGTCCTGAACTCAGGTGGAGGGAGCAGCCTCGGGGGAGCTGACTCACTTTGCTAAATGAGATCTGCCAAAATTCAGAGTGCCAAGATTTTCCATTTAGGACTCGGCACAGTGCAATGCCTCCATGTTGTGTGCAATGTTTCATGAATGGCTCCCTCTCTGTTGTAGGCACTGGCAGACAAATCAACTGGGACCCCAATAATATACATGGAGAAAGCCCAAGTCCTTAGAGATTTTTATTAATAAGGCTCGATTTTCTGGATGTTTCTCTGTTGTGGAAATAATAGACCATGGAAGGCTAAAAGGCAGAATGTCTGGCTCAGCTCCGTAGGTCAGGGGGCCCTTGAACCAGGCTGCACAGGGGGAGGTGAGTGTGGGCTGGAGGGCGAAGCTTCTTCCCCTGTGTTTGCAGCTGCCCTCCATTTTCCACACTGTGGCCTGAGCTCCGCCCCCCATCAGATCAGCTGTGATTCTCACAAAAGCGAGAAGCCCGCTGTGAACTGCACATCCCAGGGGTCAAGGTTGTGTGTTCCTTATCCGAATCTAAGGCCTGGTGATCTGAGGTAGAACTGAGGCAGGGATGCTAGTGCTGGGGATTTAAATGATTATGCATTGCAAATATATACTAATAAAAAAAGAAACTTGCCCCCCCACATCAGCCCAGCTGGTGGAAAAATTGTCCTCCACAAAATTGGTCCCTACCGCCAAAAACATCAAGGACTGCTGCCCTAACTAAGAGGGTCCCGAGGCGAGAGCTAAGACTGCACATGGCCTTGTTCACTGGGCCGCCACCACGTGGTCCCTGTGTGGAAGCCGTCCTTACAGCACAGCCACCGCTGGGTGTAGGCTGGAGGATGGAGGAGGGGGAGGAGCTCCGAGAAGGGAGGGAACTGTTAGATCTGAGAGACCTGAGAAGGCTTCTGGAGAGTCTGAAATTCAGTTGTGCTTTGAAGAGTGTCCTTTGAAGAAGAAGCGATAGGGACTCCTGGAGTTTATTCCAAAATCCAGAACCGCACTATCAGTCCGTGATACACCTATACTCACACGTGGGGCTCCCTTTTTCTCCTACCATTCTGCTTTTGGAGATGGAAGACCACCTTGAATGGCGTTGGCCTCGATGCTCTCCTGGTGATTATCTGTGTTCATAAGTCACCCAAGTATTTATTTGATTATGCTAATCAAGCCTTCCAAGAAAAGAAGCAGTAACAGCTTAGTAAGCCATTTTAGCAATAAAATCTTTTCCAGTCAGTATATCTTTTTCTCTTACTTTCTTTGCATTGCTGCTGGGATTTGCTTATGCTATTATCATGCTCACTGTTTTGTTTTTATTAAATTATAGAAGTAATCAGGTTAGAAATATATTTTCCTGGGTGTCTGAATCATATCCGGGGAACAAGCTGGGAGAACGTTTGAGTGGTGTGCAGAGGTGAGGGAGTGTTGGTTGAAGGATTGAGAAATCGGCAAGGCCTTTGGGGAGTAACAAGTGAAGTGCCTAGAAGGATGGACTGCTCTGATTTGCTTCCTAGCAAATAAGAAAGTCTTGGTCACAGGTGTGAATTGAATTTTCTGTAAGTCCTGACTTCTTTGTGAGTCATTTTCTTCCTCCTTCTTCTGTCTATACTCAGATTAGTTTATTTTCTTGCCCTTCCTTCTGATTATAACCTGTGTTAGAATCTTTACTCACACCCAGATGTAAGTGAGGATGGCAGGTCAGACGAGCACCACCTGTAAGACTCTTTTGTATTTTAACTAGATTATCCTCAGACAACAAGCCTGGTGGTTACAGCTGTGAAATGCCAATCATAGGATGCTTGGTAAGGAGGGGTTTGTAAGCAGAGGCCTTTTGGGGATCCTACAGACTACAACTATGGGGCTGGGGATTTAGCTTAGTGGTTAGCGCACTTGCCTTGGAAGCACAAGACCCTAAGTTTGATCCCCAGCACACACACACACAAAAAATACAGCTATGACATACATGACTCCAAAAGAAGATTAGGCTCATTTTTACAGAGAGGGATTTATGGAAAAGTGAACACAAAGGCAAAAATTTCTACTTGAACACAATCACTCAGCACACTGAAAAGCCGAATTTCCTGAATCAGGTGAATGACTTTCTTTTCTGTTTGCTGCTTAACTACAGTTCTTTAACATTCAGAATCTCTGCCTAAATGTTTAATAGATTTGGACTCAGCCGATAGACGATCTATTCTAATCAGTCAATCCACAAACATTCCTTGAGGGTCAATATGCAAAAAACATCTTGCTGCTTCCTCTGGAGGATACAAAACGAATGCACCTTCCCTAAGAAGTTCTTGTCATGACCAGAGTTAATCTGCGTGAAGCGCTCAGTGTTGAGTACCAAATAATCACTGAATGAGTTGGTGCTATTGCTGGTGCTGTAATCATCATCATCCCAGCTTTCAAACACTCCCTGACTGCTTGATTTTTGAACAAGTGAATCAACTGCTCTGGGCCTCAGTTTCCTCCTTGGGAAAATCCAAACGATACAGTAGTTCCTGCTCTGAGTTGTATAAGTCTGTTCTGAGTTTTGGATGAGATAATATATATGCAACTGCTTTGAAAACGATGAAACATGGAGCAACATACAAGGAACGCTCAGTAGTCTGTTGGTGAGAGGGAAGAGCGCTCAATTCAAAATGAGTGGAGAGAACCAAGTGCTTTCCCTGAAAGGGCTTGCGAAGAGGTCTTGGGCCACATCTACCGTCCAGCCCACTGACAGAGGTGCTAGTCCAGTTCTTTTTCTAGCTGGGTGTGTAAGATGTTAGAAGGTGAGGCTGAACTGATCGCAATTCTCCCTTCCTGATTATACCACCTAGTTGTTTATTCATTCAACTTTTCTTGGTAGATGAGAGAGAGAGAGGAGAGGGAGAGAAGGGGGTAGAGGGACTATTTAGACCCACAAAAGAGTTTCTTTTGTGGGTCTAAACAAAACAATCTCCTGTTTAAATTTTTATTGAAAAGCAAGGTGGGCAGAACGCACTGGTCATGATGACTGAGTCTTGATAGCTCCTGACGGGGCTCAGACCTCTGACACTGGACTATAATTTCTGCCCTCCAAGGTCTGTGGAGCTTCCTGTGGGAGATGTCATGGAAAAGCTCTGCAAGGCACCAGGAAGGGATCCTGAATCTGTGATGGTGGTTATGGGACACTGGAAGGCTTTGCAGAATGAGCCTTCGGTTCACTAATACATGTACATTTTTATACTCTATCTAAGGGAATTGAATTCCCTTATTAAAACAAAATGCAGACTCTCCAAAGCTTTAGTCCTCGGTGGAGTCTGCTCAGGTAAGGCAAAGTATTGGGGCGAAATGTATTCGTATCTTTTCCTCCTAAGTATTAGCCTCTCTGTGGGTTTGCTCCCTTACATTGCCGCGCCACCCTTGCGGGGGCTGCTTTTCAAAAGCTGTCCTCGCAGCGAACAAGAATTTTTGAAGTTCTTACATTTTGAGAATGAGAATTTTCCTTCCTGAACACACTACAAGGTAAAGGGGAAGAAAACAAAGACAATGTAAAATACAGAGCGTGGGCTTCTGACGGTCATGGCCACTGTCAGTTCTTCCTCATAATTCTCTGACGTGACCCAAGAGGAATATGTTTCTAACTCCGAGCATGCGACACTTTGCCTGTGCTTTCGGCTCTCCAGCCCCTCGTCCTCCCCTCAGTGTCCTCGGTGAATGTGTCCTAGATATTTTGAATATTTTGAACTCAAGCCAAAGTCAATCAACAGACTTGGAAGACCCTCCCCAGAGCTATTACTTTAGTCCAGGCTGCAGATCTTCTCCCAGGTGACTGGCAGGTTTGTGGCGATGTATATACGAAGAGTGACTTCACACTTCCATGCTTCTACGCACGGTGGCCTTGTCTCCATGATGGCTCCTAGCATTTAAAAAAAGCTGATTTAGTGGCAGCAGCGTGTGCCAAGGATGATGATGACCAGCGTGGTGGCCATGAGAATGCACCATTCAGATCCGCTGCATCATGCTCCCTGGAGACCTCGTTCTCTGAGGGCTGCTCGCAGTCGGATGAGCATGCGGGGTCCTCAGCCTGGTCCATCCTGGTGAGACAAACAGTCCTGTCAGGAACACTGACTGGAGGAATCACCAAGAGTCCGGCTCACTCTCGCCTGGAGCCAAGCTGCACTCCAAGGCCCCTCCAGCTAGAATCTCCTTGTTCCCTTTCTCCCTGCACAGTTGTCAGACCTTCACTGAGGTCTGAAGATGCCCCATACTTGTCTGGACTCCTTCCCCAATAGATTTCCTAGACTTTTAATCCTACTCTGGCATTTGCATCTCGGCAGACCAGGCTAACACAGCCGGGAATCGAGTCTCCAACTGAGCCGTGTTTCTCAGCTTTACGTGTGTGAATTTATAGGTCTAGGTGTTATGGTCGTCCACATATTTGCTTCTCGGCACGGCCCCGGTGGCTCACAGCACGGAGCAAGCTGGCCGAGTCACAGCGGAGTGGACTCTGCTTTCCGCCCACTGGGCATTTTCCTCTACAGTCTAATGGCAGCTGCATCATGGAAAGAGATGTTAGCACTTAGCTCCTTCCTGACTGGGAACCCAGCTCTTCAGGGTTACAGCCAAGGCAACTCACCTGGGCTGTCTGTGTCACATTATCCAAGCTGTGTTGTCACTCTCTGCAACCTAAGTGGTCGGGAGATTCTGACAGTATCAAAAGAAAACAAACAAAACCAGAATAAAACAAAAACACTATGGACACCTTGTTTGAAAGACCCTGAAAAAAGCAGAACTGTGGTCATTGGCTCAGTAAACAATACATCGGTTGTCTGAGAAAGCAAAATAAAATTCCGTCTGTGTCCAGAACTATGTTGGAAACTGAATACACAAAGTACCAGCTTAGAGAACCAACAACACACTGGTACCAAGTAATTACGAAGAGTTCAGTTTCCATAAACCTATTTAGAATTTCAGTCAACAACTTTGGCATAGGTGTGTTGTTGTTTTATAATTTTCCATGGTTTTTACTTTGTAGCATATCTCCACAAGTCCACAGATAAGTTTCCTGGGTAACCAGTCCTGGTCTGTCTTGAAAACTCATGTCCGGTTTTATGTTAAATGTTTAACCATTGCATTTCTGAGGAAAAGGCTTAGATTTTGATTAAAATTTATCCAAAATTACATAAACTTACAGACCATAATACCTTGTGCCTTTTGCTTATAACAATGAGCAATGTAAACAACCACAGAGATGCAGCATTAAATCACAACTACATAAAGTTACTGTACTACCTAGTGTACATGTTACTGTTTTGAGTTTGGGTTATAAGTCCTGGTTTTTAGGATATCATTATTCCTCTGGATTCCCATTCCCCTCCCCCTTTGCCCTCTTCTTGTTTCCTTGGACCTTTTGCCTATTGGCTTAGATCTGCCCCTTCACCTTTTGTATCCATTGTTTTCCATTTTCTTTTGTTGGTCTTTTGTCTTGCTCAAATGAGGGGTACCATACGGTATTCAAGCTTGTGAGTCTGGTTTATTTCACTCTATATTACATTTTCCAGGTCCATCCATTTTCCTATAAATGACTCTAATTTGTCCTTCTTTATATCTGAGTAGTATTCCATCATACATAGATACCACATTTTGTTTATCCAGTTATCTGTCGAAGGGTATACAGGCTGCTTCCAGCATTTAGCTATTATGAATTGTGCTGCTATAAACACCGGTATGCAGGTATCGCTGTAATATAATGACTTTAGCTCTTTGGGGAAGATACCAAAAGTCAGGAAGAAGACAAAGCTGTCCACTATCATGTCTGTTACTTAATATAGTACTTGAAACATTAGCCAGAACAATTAGGCAAAAAGAAGAAATAAAAGGAATACATATAGGAAAGGAAGAACTCAAATTATCACTATTTGCAGATGACATGATACTCTATGTGGAAGGCCCAAAGAGCTCCACAAAAAAGCTCCTAGAATTAATAAACAACTTCAGCAGAGTACCAGGATATAAGATCAACATGCAAAAATCATTAGCATTTGTATCTACCAACAATGAACAGGGTGAGAAGGAAATTATGAAAACAATACCATTCACAGTTGCTTCAAGAAAAATAAAATACTTAGGAATTAGCCTAACTAAAGAAATGAAAGACCTCTACAAAGAAAACTACAGTACTCTGAAAAGTGACATTGAAGAGGGTATCAGAAAATGGAAAGATGTCCCTTGCTCCTGGCTGGGCAGAACAAACATTGTTAAAATGGCCACACTTCCAAAACTGTTACACAGCTTCAATGCAGTTCCAATCAAAATACCAACAACATACTTGACAGATCTAAAGAAAACAGTCCTAAAATTTATATGCTTGGAGTTTTCATGACCAATTTCAAGTTGCGAAGGTGATGTCACTGAACATATTCTTGAGAAGAAATGCACACAGTTTGTTCCCATGAATGGTGGGGAGCAGGGTCTAGCTCCCCTTTCATTCTAATTTCCCTTCATTATTGTTTGTTTGTTTATTTATTTTGCATTCTGTCCTTTGAACTCAGGGCCCTGCGCTTGCTAGGCAAGCGCTTTACCACTGAGCTAAATCCTCGACCTCCCTTTGTTATAGTTTAAATCCAAATGTCCCCCACAAAATCAGTGTGGAGATTCCTCAAAAAAGTACAACTAGAGATTTCATTCGACCTAGCTATTCCTCTTCTTGGTAATTTCCCAGAAGAAATAAAAACACCTTACCACAACAATATATGCACAATCATGTTTATAGCAGCACAATTTGCAATAACTAAGTCTTGGAAACAACACAAATGCCCAGCAACTACTGAAAGGTTAAAGAAGATGTGGTTTTTTTCAATGCCGCGGAGTACTACTCTGCCATACAAAAGGATAAACTCAAAACATCTATATGTAAATGGATGCACCTTGAGAACATCTTCTTAAGTGAAATAAATCAGACACACATGACTACATATTGAATTGTTTCTCTGATATGAGAAACCATTAGTGTAAATAAGGACAAAAATGTATAATAGATATTGTGAAAAAGAAAGACAATGTTTAAATGGGAATAGAACTAGAGAAGGAAGAAGGGGAAAGGAAGGAAGGGAAAGAGAAAGGAAAAAAATGGAAAAATGTAAATAAAGCTATTGTAACTAAGGAGAGGAAGGGGAGTAGAAGTTGGGGGAAGAGGAGGAAACCAAGATGTATCATGTACGGGTAGAAACCAACTATGATGAGTGTGATCATTATGTCTAACTACAATGTACCAATACATGTTCTTGATTAAAAAAAAAAAGTCCCCAACAAGTTCATTGTGCTCAAAGGTGGGGCTTTTGGAAGGTGATTAGAACTTGGGGGTGCTATACTCATTATCGACTAAATCATTCATGAACTGATAGCTAAATGCACATTCAGAGGTAGACTCTGGTTGGAAGAGATGTGTCACTCGCACATACCTTGGAGGGTGTATCTCTTTCCACAGTGCCTCCCTTCTCCTGCTTCCTGGCTTCCATGGCTTGAGCGGCTTTTCTCCGCCATGCCCCTCCACCATGCCGTCTCCCTGGCTTTGAGCCAGCCAGCTATGCGTACTGAGACTTCTGAGACTGTGAACCACAATAAACCTCTCGTCCTTTAAGTTGTGGGTGTTCAGTGCTGTGTCCTGGTGACAGAAAGCTTCTACTCCATACAGCAAAGAAGGACAATTCTGGGAGTGAGAAGACTAATTCTGCAAAATCTCTCTCAGGGACCCTTGTCAAATTAATGTTGCTGTCCGTGTTTCTCAGAAACATAAGCTCAGATTTCTTTGGGATTTTTGTGAATAATAGGTGCTATAGTTTGAATCTGGAGTGTCTTCTAAAGGCCCATGTGTTAAACATTTGGTCCCAACCCTGTGGCACTCTGGGAGATGGTGGAAGAAAGGAAGGTCACTGCAATGTGTCCTTGAAGGGGATATTGGGACCACAGCTCCTCCAGTCTCTCTCTCTCTCTCTCTCTCTCTCTCTCTCTCTCTCTCTCTCTCTCTCTGTGCTTTCTCCAACTATGAAGTGAGCAGTGTCTTCCAGCTTGTGTTCCTACCATGACATCTGTGCTTCCACAGGTCCAAAGCAATGTGGCCAAGTGACCATGGACTGAAACTTCTGAAACTATAAGCCAAAATAGATCTTTCTTCTTTTAAGTTGTTTACCTTAGGTATTTTGTCACGGTGATAGAAAGTTAACACAATAATCTTTATTATCTAGTGTTAAACATCTGTGGATGTCATAAAAAGTTATTACGGTAATGATGAGAAATGTAAAGAGAGGAGAAATGCTTTCTCCTCCTAAAAATTCGAATCTTGCTTCTCTGCCACAAGAAGCTGTTTGAATGTCTAAGGCATTTGCTTCAAGTTTAACCAGCCCAGTAATAGCAGACAGATTTCAGCAGACAGATTCTTGCTGGGCTATGTTTTGAGGATTTAATAAATGTTGCCACTCTTGTTACAGAGAAAATTCTGTAGCACTTAGAAATATGCCTACAGTTTCATGGAAGTCGTAGATACCCCCTCCCCACTCTTGTTCATTCATAAGCTCTGAATCAAGCGCATCTCTTCTAAAGCAATCGTTCAGAACTCTTTTCTCTGTACCTGCTATGGCTCAAACGTGTGCTCCAACAGTTCATGTACTGGAAACTTCATCTCCAGCTTCATAGATTAATGGCATTGAGAGGCGTGGCCTTAGGGAGGTAATTAGGATTGAGGAGGTCTTACGGGCAGGATCCCCAGACTGGCATTTACAGCTTTATAACAAGAGGAAGAGAAACTTGAGCAGCTGACATTCTCCATCTTGCCAGGTGATGCCCTCTGCCATGTCACGAGCCAGCAGCAAGGCCCTGGCCAGAGCCGAGCAGTTTCCCAGGCCTGGCTGTTCGACTTTACAGCCTCTAGCACCATGAGCAAAATACACTTCTGTTCTTCATAAATTACTCAGTCTGTGCTCTTCTGTTATGCTAACAGAAAATGGATTAAGAAAATACCTAAAAGTTTCCAAATCTAAGCTGGCACAACCCAGCAGAAATTTGCATAGGAAATGCGATTTCTCTGTGTGTGAAAATATTCTTTATAAGGTTTATTCAGACCAAGCCTGTGGGATCTCACAATGAGTTTTTTTTTTTAAATGTATAAAAGCTTAATATTATACTCTGCAGAGGCATTTCTATGCACATACATCTCAGATTCCCTTAGGATTCTGTAAACTGTCCAAGCAATTAACACGCACAGGGGTTACAATATTTTGGAGCCGCTTACCTCACAAGCATGAGCGCTGATTAACGAGCTGACATGCGCGGAAGTGTCACAAGTGACAACGGGCAGGGAGAGAGAGAGTTGGGAGGGGTAGAGAGATGAGGTCCGTGTGTGAGAAGTGCTATAAAGCACAAAGTAATCTCATTAAAAATGCATGCTGTTCAGCAAGAAACCTTTGAGTGGCCTCATTTTTGCTCTTTTCTGAAAGATCTACTCCAACCAGCCTCTGATGAGCAGATTAGGTCACTTTCTCTTCCAAGCACCCCTTCCATTTCTTTTCATTTGTGCTGAAATCATCATCGCCCTTGGGCGGTGTGGGACCCCCCATGCCATCGTTTCTGGGAAATGAACTTCCTAATCCATAAGTCAGGCTCTGGTTGAAAGAACATTAGTGTTAGAAGCTGAATCAGTGGTCTGGGTTTTCATTAGTACCATGAAGGATGAATTCTATCACACTGACCTTTGGGGATTGGTGAGTAAGTTTATGAGTCATGGCTGGTATTTAGTTGTATAGAGATTTTGATTGATCGATTGACTGATTTTTAGTCCTGCAATTTTCTATCAGAGTGCTTTCATTGTGAAAATATTTTTAAGTGCTTCCCAAAGAGACTAGTGCTAAGGAAACTCTCGTCCGTTGATTCGACCCAGATCAAGTGCCTTCTATCAGCTAAGCACAGAATCCAGTGCTAGGGATGAAAGGTCCAGTGAAAATGGACATGGTTCCTTCCACCAGGAACATAGTATAGACGTCTATTCAAAGAGGAAATATGTAAATAAATCACACTTGAAATACCTGGTACTGTGACATCTGAAATTGGGACCATCGTGTTGGGGGACTGGGGCTATTTAAGTGAACTGTGGTAACTGAAGTCCACGTACATGGAAACATCTCAAAATATGGTGTGCTAGTGTCTACAGGAGAATCTCAGTTTGGACAGAACGGGGCAGAACAGAACACAGAGCTCCCGGGAAATTCAACACAGCAAGGATGAGCTGGGAAAATGAGGAAAGTTTGGAATCGGGGCTTCCCTGTAGCAGAAGGCAACCCTGGAAACAGAATGCAGGAAGCGGGAGATGGAGAAGCAGAGATGGCCAGGTGCTGGCTGAGGGAGGAGCCCTCCCAAGGGAGAATCGGAGGATAACCAAGACCAGCTACTCTGGCTTTAACACTTTGCTAGTCAGGCCAAGTGATCATCAGCTACCACATGGAGAATATCTGATTCATTTCGTGTTTCCATCCTTTTCTGTTCCTTGTGTGTGGTAACTGTTTTCTTTTATAACTCCATAGAAAGTAAGTATAAAAAGCTTAGCATCATCAAACCAGGAGGGTTGAGTGAACCCTGCTAGGTATCTGCACACACTTACATGCTGTTTGCGTGTGCAACCTTCCCACTGCAATGCCAACCTGCCAAACGTAGTAATCCAGGAAGAGCTCTGGATTCGCTGTGGGAACGTGGTAGACAACTTCTAGACAAGAGTCAGTGAACAGATTTGGATGGTGTTAAAGGTAATTGAGAGTACACACTAAGCATTTTGCCCTCCCAAAGGCGTGAGCTCTAAAGTAATCTTGTTTTAAATAGAGAGATTTGTTTTTTCTTCCTTATTTTCTTTCTTTGCTGGTACTGTAGATGAGTCAAATTCTCTTAGAAGCCTGTCTGGGTTTGGAAAGAAAGTCTTGCCTGGAAGTTACTAAGTGTCCTTCTCTAACCGTTCACAACAAGGTTTGGGGAACAGAGTGAAAACAGCATCATAAAAAGTCAGAGTGGATTGCAAGCCACCAAACTAAATGTATTTGAGACATATGAAAATCAATTCTGGGGTATAGGTGAAAGATCTAGGCTTGGAACTTCCTGGAAATTGCTGTTGCTTAGATACAAAATCACCACAATATTTCAGTATGGAAAGTCCCTACAGATCTCAGGTTAGCTTCCCTTGTGGGGTAGCTGATTAATTGGGAGAAATGTCATGGACTTGGGTAAAAAGCATAATTTTTCATTTTATTATTTTGGTTCCTGAAATCTGCAGCTTAATAGTGCCATAAACTTGGTAAAACTGAAAACGTTTTTAGATTTGAAAGTAAGGTAAAATGGATCCTGCTCTTGCTGCTGGGCAGGGCTTGGGAATCGACTGAGCCATCTTCCGTTTTCACTGTGTGTGGGGACTTCCTTTCACCAGCCGGTGGGATCATTTCAGGATTTTAAACTGAGGATATTTCTGCTTCTCTGGTGTTCTAGTGGTTGTAAGGGTGTTTTTTTTTTTTTTAAAGTAAAATTAAGTCCTGAAGTTTACCCTCATTAACAGAACGATAAATTGTCCTGTAATGTGTGAAATGTGTATTTCAATTACCACTTGGAAGCCCTTTCCACACCGTGGATACATTTATGGCAGTAAGATCGAGCCCTTTTGTTAAAAGTCTTTTCCACTACTTGAGAAGTTTAAAAGACAGCAAGTCCTTAAAACAAGCAGAGAAGGATAATTTGAGTGTGTTATTTGAAGTTTTCGTTGGAGACTTTATAATGACTTCAATTTAGGATATGTTTCTGAGAAACACAGTCCAAATGCTGCTATGTGAAAGAAGAGATAATAATGATATCTTTTACAGAGAAATGTGTATTACAATCTTTATTTTGCTTAATATTCACAAGAAGAAAGTCGATTGGAATTTTATTATTGTTGTTATTATTATTGTTGTTATTATTACCCTTGTAATGATGAGAGAGTGAAAGGTAAGGTATGAAATGTATTTTCCATGAGGGTCATTCGCCTTCAGTAATGGTGAGCAATACAATGGGAACAAATCCTCCCACTGAAAATAAGCAGAAATAGGAAAAAAATTATATATATATATGTAATTTTTGCTGTGAAGTCATCAACTGATCCAGAGAAAATAGCTGACAAGCTGAACTGAAGATTTTGACAGAATTCCATGCAAAGGGAACAGAAGTCCTTGTCCCTCCAAGGTGAAGGTCTGAAACATCCCTCAGTTGGAGTCAAAGCTAGGACCCTGCCGATCTTGAGCCGTGGGTCAGATTAACCACACATAAACCAGCCTTTGTGCTAATCTCTTCCTTGGCTGCTCTGTGGAACCTCAAGCCTCGCCTGGGATGGAAGGCTTCTTATGCTGGTGGGCACAGTGGGTAGAAGCGATAAGCATTCTCTCTGAAGGAAGATGCCACCATGCTAGGCTTCCAATTTATCTGCATGTTTAAAAAAAAAAAAAACAGCACAAATATAGGAAGATACACAGGAAATAGGATACCATGATCAGTTAGCAGAAACAACAGAAAACAGAAAGAACTCAGAAAGACTTCAGCTACTGGAATTATCAGACGTAGATCATAAAATGATACTTATGTATTTTTTAATTGTTAGATTATATTTGTTGTTTTGTTTATATGATTTTGCATTTATATTCATAGATGAAATCAACTTGGGATTTTTTCCTCTTATTTCTATCTTCCCTGAATCTCGGCATCAAGGTTTTGCTGGAGTCATGAAATGAATTGGGACATACGCACTCCTTTTTCTTAACAAAAAGGGTTTGAGAAAATGTTATGTATTTTTAAGAATATTTTGCAGAACCATATAGTAAGGTAACTAAATGGCCTTTAATAACTTGCGGGGGAATGTATGGATTATGCGGTCAAGCTTATTAACGGTTATAGTACTATTTATTCCTTTCGTTTCTTCTCGAATCAATTTGGAGGAGATGTATCTTCCCTCCTCCTCTTCCTCCTCCTCCCTTTCTCCTCCCCTTCCTTCTCCTCTTCCTCTCCCCTTCTTCCTCCTCCTTGCCCTCCTCCTCCTCTTTCTTTTTCCTCCTCTTCTTGGGGTGCTGGGAATTGAACTTCTAATCCAGATCACTCTCAGATTACAAGCGCTGAAAACACAAATTTCTCTAATCGGGTCACCCGGAGTGATTGTGGGAAAGGCCGCTTCAGCGAGCTCACACCGGACTCAGGCAGTGTCGCTCTCGTGAGTAATGCATCAGGCACTCACCATGCAGTTGCTCAGAGCGTACACTGTAAACACGCTCGGCTGTGCCTCGGACCAGCCGGCCTCCGCACGGTGGTTTCTGAGGGGCGTGGCGGAGGGTGTGGGTGACAGGCTTCCAAGTCACGTGCCCGTTATCACATCCGCTTTGCTGTCTTTTTGTCTGTTTTGTGGTAGTAGTGGTCAAACCTGGGGCCTTCGCATTGAGCGACAGTCGGTCCTTTCTTATTTTCTTTACTTTGTTCCAAGGTCTTGCTAAGTTGCTAAGATGCCCAGGTTGAGCTTGAACTTGAGATTCTCCCTCCCTGCCTCCAGAGAACTGGGATTGCAGGTGTGTGGCACCACTCTTGGCTGCTTTGCTACCCCTTGACTGACTGACTGACTGGTTAAACTTCTGGTACTGACTCAAAGACGTACATATATTGTGTCTCTTCCCACAGGTCCTTCCAACATGTTCTTCCCAAGACTTCTTTACCTTTGATGCTTTAATCTTGTGCTTCGTAACCTCTGATCCAGTCAAGCCGTTCATTCATGCTCAAGGGAACTTACTTTGGACCACTTCTTCCCAATGTCCAGACCCAAATGCCCTGTCCACCGGGAAGATTTCCTGTCTTCACTGTAGGGCAAAGCAACTCTGAGTGGGGATGTGGTTTGTAAGCAACCCACCTTTTAAGCTCACACAGCTGTGAAGTGAGTGAGGAGAAGGCCGTGTGCAGGGGGGATTTATGGTGTTGGTATGCAGACCACCCATTTGTGAAACTTGCTTGTGCTTCTCAGACCTGCTTGGGCCCATGTCCAAACACACAGCTTTCACTGAGTGATGAATTGCTGCCAAGTCTCGCAAACCCTATCATTGGTTGGCTGCCGTAATGCCCTATTCATGATGGGCAGCTTCTGTCACAAAATTTCTTGTTGTTCCACAGGACATACTCAATCTTTATCAGAGCCTGGTGGCAGCCAGGAGCTACTGTTGAATAGCAAATTGTTCCCTGACGTAGAAGGCATTACTGTGCCCCAGAACTCTTGGGTTCTGCACTGTTTCTACTATTGAATTGTGCCTGGGATTCCACAGTGTCCTTTTCCACACAGAAGTGTCTAGCACTGTTGGATCTGCTGGATCATCTGGTCCAAGTTGTAGACATGTTCATACTGCAGAGCTATTTCTTGCCCTGGAATCACTCCAAACTAGCAGCTATCTGAATCATCCAATAAATGGATCAGAGCAGGATTTCAAGTGTGATGTATGATATCTCCAAAATCTAAAGATACTTTTCAGACCTTTTTTTTTTTTTTTTCTTAGAGGTAGGAGGTGCAAAGTGCAATAGCTTGCCTTTTACCTCGGATGGGATGTCCTGGAATGCTCCAGACTTCAAGTTCTAGAAACTTTCCTAAATGTCTGTAGGGTTTTTTCCTTGCCCCCCTGGAACGCACATGTCCCCTCAGAGAACAGCAAGTACATGCCCTTTCCTGCACCATCGGTCTGATTAACATGATGCTATCAATAGGGCAAACTCGCATGGTGTTCTATAGAATGTCCGTATAATAAAAGTCCCTTTGGATTAAATTATGGCCAGGATCAGAGAAGCAGAGATGGCAAATACATAAAGCCATCCGTCTTTTGTTATTATGAACTTCCTTTGATCCCTTTTCTTACTAGGCATAGAGAACAGTGCACTTCCAAATTGATACTCACACACCAAAAGCAAAAAGCTAGGTTAATCTAGTTCTAAATGTAGTGGAAATATCATAACCCCAAAACTGTAAGTGGGAATATTACTCAGTTAAACTTATGAGACCCCCATAAGGTACCACAATCCATCTCATTTTTGCAAAAGCCATATGCTTGAATAACTGTCATCTCTGCGTGTTTTAAATCTTTTTTTTAATTTTGTTTTATTTTATTTTTTAATTTTACCAAGAACATGTAATGGTACATTGTATACATAATGATCATAATCAACATGGTTATTTTGTACCTGTACATGATACATCTTGGTTTTCCCCCTCTTCCCCCTTCCCCTCCCCTCCCTTCCATTCACCCACCCCTCCCTATTTGTAACAAGTGTAGTTACACTTTACCATTTTTTCCCCTTTCATCTTACTTTTCTTTTAACCTTCTTCTTTATCCCCCTTTTCCCTATCTAGTTCTCCTCTCTTTTGAATACTATCTCTCTTTTTTTTTAACATAATATCAATCTACCCCTTTGTCCTTATTTACACTTATGGTTTCTCATATCAGAGAAACAATTCGATGTGTACTGATAAGTGTCTGATTTATTTCACTTAATAGTATGTTCTCCAGGAACATCCATTTACATACAAATGACTCTAGTTCATCCTTTTTTATGGCGGTGTAGTACTCCATTGTGTAGAAAAACCATATCTTTTTTAGCCATTCATCAGTTGTTGGGCATTTAGGTTGTTTCCAAGACTTAGCTATTACAAATTTTGCTGCTATGAAGATGGTTGTGCATATATCACTGTGATATGATGATTTTAATTCTTCTGGGAAGATACCCAGCAGAGGAATAGCTGGGTCAAATGGAACCTCTAGTTGCAGTTTTCTGAGGAATCTCCACACTGATTTCCACAGTGGTTGGACCAGTCTACATTCCCACCAACAGTGGAGGAGGGTTCTTTTTTCCCCGCAGCCCCGCCAGCACTTGTTATTGGTTGATTTCTTGATAATAGCTATTCTTTCTGGAGTGAGATGGTATCTTAGTGTTGTTTTGATCTGCATCTCTCGAAAGACCAATGATGTTGAACATTTTTTCATATATTTATTTGCCATTTTTACTTCTTCATCTGAGAAATTTTTATTCATTTCAGATACCCATTTTTGGATAGGGTCTTTAAATTTGGGGGGTTTGATCTTTTTGAGTTCTTTATATATTCTGGATGTTAGACCTTTGTCTGAGGGAGAGCTGGCAAAAATTTTCTCCCAATATGTGATTTTTCGCCCTACTCTATTAGTAATTTCTTTTGCCGTGCAAAAGTCTTTTAATAGGATGTGGTCCCAAGCATCAATTCTTTGAATTGTTTCCCGTGCAGTCTGAGTTTTATTCATAAATTTTTTTCCAACCCCTATGTCTTCGAGAGTTCTTCCTATTTTATACTCCAGGAGATTTATTGTTTCTGTTTTTATGTTTAGGTCTTTGATCCACTTCGATCTTAGTTTAGTACATGGTGAGAGACATGTATCTAGTTTTAGTTTTTGGCATGTGGTAAGCCAATTTTTCCAGCACCATTTATTAAAGAGGCTATCTTTCTTCCAGTGAGGGTGTTTGGCTCCTTTGTCGAAGATGAGATATTTG